>JAANBC010000006.1:0-196498 GCA_014621405.1 Stylonectria norvegica | reverse complement strand
GGTATTTTCCAGCTTATATAAGTGCCTTACTATACTCTATATACACTATTCCTAA
Organism: Stylonectria norvegica; assembly: GCA_014621405.1. NCBI lineage: Eukaryota > Fungi > Ascomycota > Sordariomycetes > Hypocreales > Nectriaceae > Stylonectria > Stylonectria norvegica. The sequence continues at coordinate 196,443 of JAANBC010000006.1, read as the reverse complement.
AAGACTCTAGCTTCTACCCCTAATATCGCAGACTTATCATACAAGACTCCTTTAGTCATTTTGGGGTGCCTTTTGGCATTGTACATAGTGGTTCCGTTCTAACAGGTCCTCTTGTGGAAAGAAAATGTCACCTCTCCAGCTTTACCGGCCCTACTCTGCAAAGTAGAGGCTGTGCATACCCCTTGTTTATAAGTGCCTATCATCGATATGCGAGGCAGTATAACTAATACCTGCCACTAAGGCGCGCCTACACCCATGGCTACCACATCGGGAGCTTCATTCTTGTCCGATGAAGTTGTACCTTCCATTATGAAAGCATGGCGTTTCCATACAGCTACGGGGGGTGCTGAAAATCATATGGTCATCGAGGATATAGTTGTTCCAAGCTTGTCTGTTTCACTTTCGCCAGGATCATCTCTCATCAAAGTTTACCTGGTTTGTCTTAACCCGGTGGATATCAAATTTGCCGAGACACCAATTCTCGGACGTTTCATGCATGCGATGCCAGCTATCCCCGGACTTGACGGAGTTGGTCGTATTGTGAGAACTAGAGATCCAGAGCTTTCAGCCGGCCAACTCGTCTCATTCCGCAAGCAAGAGAAACAGGCTGACGGTGCCTTGGCCGAGTATGTTGTTGTGTCGCGCGAGGGTTGTGCGCGAGTCCCGGAAAATGTGTCTCCGAGCCAAGCAGCAACGGTTGGCACCTGCGGCGTTACGGGATACCAAGCGATAGCTCCGTTCGTACAAGAACTCCGTCAACGATATCAAGATCAACGCGACATCAGAGTGTTTATCAATGGTGGCTCTGGAGGCACGGGAACTTTTCAGATCCAAGTTGCGAAAGCATTAGGATGCTACGTTGTAGCATCTTGTTCGACTTCGAATTTGGAGTTCTGCAAGCGACTGGGAGCAGACGAGGTTGTGGACTATCGACAAAGCCCTGTAGAGGATACTCTCTGCCGCAGAGTCCAACACGACGCCAGCTCCGCCTTCGACATGGTGATCGATAACGTGGACCTGCCTTTGCGCCGCTATCAAGCAGCAGACCGGTATATGAACCCAGAGGGAATTTACATCCAGATCGGCGGTGACTTTAGCTGGCAAGGAGTTGGGGAGTTGATGTCTATCACAATGCTACCAACCTTTCTTGGTGGGGGCCGAAGGCTGTGGAAGTTTCTAGCGATGAAAACAAGTCGGCGAGATGCTGAGCAGATCTTGGACTTGATGTCGCGTCAAAAGATAAATATTCCCATTGATGAAGAGTTCACCTTTGAGGACGTGCCCAAAGCTTATAAGAAGCTGAAAAAAGGAAGAACAGTAGGCAAAATACTCATCCGAGTGTCAAATAACATCTAGCAATTCTGATTATAGTTTAGAAGATTTAGTCGAACACTTTACTAGGCATCTAAATACTTTTATTATCACATATCAGTTATTTAAAAATATATAACTCCTTGATATACTTGAAGATGACCCTACTGTGTACAGAGACATCAATGGCCATGCTGTAGTCTCGCGCAAACCCATCCTCTTGCCGCCAATTGACTCAAAGGTGCTATTTATACAATACGTGATACTAGCATCACTGGCTTCTGCGTTTAGCCAATAGCCCTTTATTGGGTACGACTACGATCTTAAGTACTTGTCAATCCTAAGTACTAGGATAAAGAAAAAAAAAGGAAGATTCGTCGTGAAGGGGTTGCTCGCCGGAGCTACGTAGTTGAGATTCACTGCGCTTGGTATGACGACAGCGTAGCGTGAAAGTTTCTACTTGGCGTTGACTGGGATGCTGAATCTATAACAGCGCTGATGCTACATGAATGGTTAGTGTTATTATGGGAAGGACTCATCGCCGCTTAGATTTACTATATAAACTTTAGTAGCATCATCCTTATGCTTACCGTTCACTTTCTTGATGGTATCCTTGATCGTGAGCTTTCAAGTCATGTTGAGTTTCCCCTTACCCTCCAACTAGCGAGGAACTAATTCGGCTCCCAATCGTGTTCGTCTTCGTCACTGCTTTCAATTTGAGACAACTCGAGGACGCTTTTGCTTCAATCGTCCTCTTCAACAGTCCATGTTGCCTCTTGTTGACATAGTCATAGTTCCCAGTGTCTGGGCCTTTCTTGCCCACCTGGTTTGATCTTACCATCTAGCCCGGAGCGGCAGCGCATGTTGGGCCTACTTTCTAGAGGTTTTGACTCACACGATGCTGTGCCAGTTGTGGGATACGAAATGCAGATCGGCGAAGGTTATCGTCCCATTAGGTCCACCGTACACATATTATCCCGTGCTTGAGGCTTGCCGGTAACCGTCTCGAGGACCTGAGCTTTTGTTCTGGTCTGCTCTTCCGTTGCTGTCAAGCCGTACAACGGTCGTGGTTTTCCGGGCAACATAAACACGGTGTCGCGTTCGCCTGGTAGTTCCGTTCCTTGCCGTCCTAGTCTGCAAAATGGATGTTTCGCCAGTCAATAGGAGAGAAAAACAGCAGTTATTCACGTTGCAGAGGCAGTAGATCATAGCTTCTCGTAGACTAAATCTAAAAACGCAATGCGTTTATATTGTGTATCAAAACTCGAGCTCTAAAGCCGATTTCTATGAGAAGAAAATGAGCTCATAATGCTTTCTGCATGAGCTACTAAGAAGGCCCTTGAAATCTAGGACAGCGTTGTCCTAGTCAAGACACCTAATCCGTCCTACCTCCAGTGATGTCAAAGGTAACGTTGTAACTGACACATCCAGTGATGTTTTGCGTACCTTCAAAGATGCTCTGCAGCCAGGGAAAAACTCTTGGATCGCCATTGATGAGCTCTGCTACATGACCCCCTACTGTGTTTCTTTCATACCGGATGTCCACGCCCAGCGCGCAAACCTTGTTGAACCAAGCATCTGTGGAAGGAATGGGAACAACCTCATCATGGATAGCCTTGTAGAGGAACAAAGGTACTTGGGGTACGCCGTGATATGTCATGATAGTGTTTCTTTGCAAAGCATACTTGATCAGCGGAGCATGCATAATTTCTCTGTTTTCGAAGTAGTCATAGATGCTTTGATTCGTGTAGTAGGCATGACCTTCATCGTAGTCCATGTGTTGAATAGCCAGAAACCCGGTCTTGTTGTAAGGTCCGTCGGTTTTTAGTTGGCTCAGGAGATATTTGTAGGCGTCAGGGTACTGGGACATAATGCCTAAAAACCCAGCAATTGCGTGGCTTCCATAAATCGTTCCTGGTGCTGTTGTGGCAATTACGTCGGTGGTATTTGGAGCCAAACCCCCAAGTGCAGCACCGCTGATGTTGAGGTCTGGTGCATATTGCTCCTGAAATTCCAAAGCCCACTCAGTTGCGATGGAGCCACCCGAATAACCCCAGACCGCAGTTTTGATGGCGGAAGATGGACCGACGAGTTTCGATCTCAAAGTCGCGCGTATGGAATCCAAAACTGCATGAGCTTCTAATATTCCTGCAACATTTGCTGCAGTTGGACCTTCGAAGTCAGGCACAAGGACATACCACCCAAGACCCAACGCCTGTCCTATCTCGGGAAACGGAGCGGTGTGGAACGAGAAACTCGGACTGGAGTCGACGTCCACCGAGTTATATGGTACTTGGTATGATAACAGGGAGCTAGTCGATGCCTTTTTCGACAATTCCTTCGGTACATATAGAGTGGTAACGGCATAGGTGGGGTTGTAACGACTGTCTGTGGTGCGGTAAAGAATGTTGTAGGCTTTTGAACAATTCCCAACAGCAAGCGTCAGGTTACCGGGAGCAGGTCGAAGTCGTAATATGGTGCCGGGAACCGTCGATTTGAGGCCATGGGGTGTGTCAATGTACCACGGGTCTTGACTCGGAGGGAGTACTTTAGAGGATGGCTTCTCGCCCCGATTGTCTTCCGGTTGGAAGCCTAAACACAAAAGCCCCATCAATCCGCCCATAAGGGCAATGCGCGTGAGTAGCATGATAATAAGAAATCGAGTTATAGCTTGTGAGTATGTTTTGCTTACAGAGTGCTGTTTTGCGAAGTGGCCGGATGACTCAATCTTTATAGTCTTGCATCTCTCCGCCTCTAATGTCCATATGTTATGTCCGCGAAACTCGAAGTAAACTAACTTCGGGGAAACTGGTGCGGTTCCTAAGTCCGGGCGGTCATGACGCTCGAACACTAAACTTACTGACCTGTGAGTAGTAGAGTACTGCATACCATAATAGAGACAGACACTCTCAGCTTGGAAACAGTCTGAAGTCTACTACTACCTAGAAATGGACTAGATTAGACCCACCAATCCCACAAGAAGTCGGCTCAATTCGAATCCCGAACCCTCCCTTGCAGATCCTCAGGTTGGGATTGTTACCCGCGTTGTCTCGCTGTCGTTGGAAGCTGCATAGCAGAGTGTGGGGAGTCTCAAAATGCGAGGATCTGCGCAAGTGGCTCAATTCAGCTCTACAAAGAGTCTGATTCTGGTACTCGTCGTTTCCATTGCCCTTTCGGATCAATTCCCTGCCGAATTGCCATATTATTCATCCGAGAATCCAAGAAAGACATAGCAAACTAACTATGGTTTGGCCTCCAACCGCGTTTGGACAACCTCTATAATATCGGCCGGAGGATCTGTGTCCAGTTCGAATATCGGAGACGAGCCGCCATGCGTTCTTCATGTACCGAGTCATGCGAAAAAGTACCCTTCCACTCTTCCTTTGTCAAAAAAATGCTTTGCGCAACGCCAATCTCATGTCCCGCAAATAACCAAGAATGTTTCGGGGCAGGCTGATGTTGTAGATCAACGAGCGACCGAGCAAGTTCCTGCACTTGGGACTCTAGGATTTGCAGCTTTTCAACTTGGATCGTTGAAAACAGTCTCTTGACCACCATGGTGCACTCGAGTGCTGTTCCATATAGCTCCCTCCTCAACCCTAGCTCCTTCAGAGAGGTCGGGACAAGTGATCTAGCCATGCATTGTGTCTTATAATCTTCCATCCAACTTAAGAGGTTCTCGTGAGCCTCCTGGCACCGGGCTCCCACGGCAGCTCGAAAATCCTCGTTGAACTGGCCAATGTCCGCCACAACAACATCTATATCATGCCATAGACCAGGTAATCTTGCACCAAGGAAGCTGTTAGTTTTGAACGCAATGAACTACGGTTGTGATTAAATCCTGGTACGTACTGGAACATCTCAGATCGTATGGCGATTGCCAGAGGACTTCTCTCCGTCATCTTATCGGAAACATCGGCGAAAGAACGGTGTACTTTCGCCCATGAAGGCTCCTGGAGGTAACAAGGTTCCAGAGCCCTGAGGGACTCGAAGAACATGGGTCCTATATGAGCTGTAAATAGGGCCTGGTCAAATTCGCTTTCGAATCGACTGGGTGTCCTGTATTTAATGAGGTTGGCTGAGCCGTGGATATGCTGTGACCACGTTTCGTCTCCAGAGGAGTTCACTAACTTGGGGCCTTTAGCTCAGACGTCGTGTATTAAGAGTGACTTGGACACTTACAGCATGAAGGCCAAGTAATTGTGATGCACATAGCACTTCGGAGTCCATGCAGGTTGATGCGTCAGCTAGAGCATCCTGCAAAGACCTTAGAGCAACCAGGTATAAGTGCAACTCCATTGCTTTGTTCTTCTTGGCAGGGATCAAGATCCCTCGCATCGTGGCGAGCAAGCAATCAGTTGCAGTGGTGAGACATGGACTATAGCCATAACGGCTTGGGACATACTTCAAGTAAGACCTGCAGCATAAAGACGTCAGTGACAGGAAGAAGACGCTTGTCGAAGAAGGAACAACTTGCCAGTAGCAGTAACCTAACAAGGATAGTAGTCGACTTGGGTCAGAAGACAAGGCGGAAATAGTTGCTTGTCCGACGTTGAAGTTTGTCAGCATAGACAGATCATTGAGGTCGACACGAAATTTACAGCGCACGACCTCGTATGCCGCAAAAGGTGCACGACGGGGAATGGGATGTGTGGTTTCTCGCGCCATATGTAAAGCTGTGGTCTTTGTGTGCTCGGATCGTTGTACTCTGGCAAGAATGTCATCTTCATCAAGCCCCACGATTAAACCTCCAGCGTCAGATGCCGTAGGGTTGATGACAGGTTTGGGCTGAACTGAGGTCCCAATTCGGGCAGTAGTTGGCTCGGCGCGCAATCTTTGACACACATCTCAGCGATATAATACATACACACAAGTGGCTCATAATGGACTCACCTTGAGACATTGGCTTGCCCCTGGTCGACACGCTTTTTTCTTGTTAGTGCAACATTTCTCATTGCATGTCTCCTGACTAATTTCCCGTCCTATCAGCGAGAGAGGTTTTTATTTTGGCAAAATTCTCCCTACACTTACTCAAGGTTCTCAGTTGCGGATCAGTCTGCAATTTTGGTCCACTTGAAATAACAAAAGAAAGATCGTTTTGTGACATGGCGCAAGCCTCTGCTTCCTGCGGTTGCTTTTTTTTGGTGTGCGAAGGGAAAATGAAGGTGCGAAAGGGGAAGAAAGAGAGAAACATCCGACGATAGCCATTGCAGATGGTAGGAGTTGAGAATGAGGACTAGCATTGCTGGCGGAGTGTTCGGATGCCTTAGCTTATAATCGTTCCTCGTGTCAGGTTTTAGTACTACTGCCCAAAAACGGTTTAGTGACATAGTATTGATAGTACTAGGTTCATCACCTTGGAACCTAGTAGTAGTTATTACCCCCAAGGAGACTTTCCCCACAGCCCGGTATTGGTTCTCTCATCAAGACTGTCCTTGTCTACAGCACGCACTTTTTTGTACATGTATTAGGCGGTGCCATGTTTAGCTCACTAGTCAATAGCGCTCCACCGTTCCATAACTTTCCACCGTCTGTCCTTGAATTCTGCAGGTTGGTCATCGCGGGGAACCCGTAGCTTGGCTTTCGTGGGGAAGTTTTCCGGGGTTTAGAGGCGAACAACCATAGGCTTGAATACTTTACTTGCAAATACACCAAACTAGGTGCGTGTCTGGGCCAACACAAGCTGGTCCATGGCTCAAACCCGCCCGTTCTTCCCCACGGTGGGACAGACTTAACAAAGGACAAGTACGTTGGTAGGTTCTAATAAGCTAGACTGTGGAGAGGCCTGCCGGGCCTAACTTATTATCCCTCGACTCGGCCCCACATCTCCGGTAGGTCATCGTTTAATACTAAAGCAACGAGAAGAGCCCGTTACATCTGCTTGTAATAGTCCCTTACAACCTTGAATCGAACATTCACTATGGTCCTCTTTCTTACGATCAACTTGCTGGTGTGGCAAGTTGCTGCCGCTCAGGCAACGTATTTATCCCGGGTGCCTCCGAAGCATAACCCGTTCGATCGTATCGATACACACTCTCACTTCGTGCCCCCATTTTGGAGGGAGGAGTCTATAAAGTATGGATATGGCAAGCCTGACGGCATGCCCGGTATTCCAGTGAGTTGAACACCTTATCAAGGGTCAAACTGGAAAATGCATATTAAGACATCCCAAGGCATGGACGGAGGAGGCACATCTTGAAATGATGCGCAAAGCAAACATCACCAAATCGATTCTTAGCATTACCTCTCCGGGGACGCACCTAGTCCTCGGCAACGACGCCCTCGCAAGGAACACGACAAGGCGGTGCAACGAATTTGCGGCCGATCTCAAACGCCGTAACCCAGACAAGTTCGGCTTTTGGGCGGCACTGCCTCTTCCTGATATTCAAGGTAGTCTTGCTGAGATCGACTACGCACTCAACACCTTGAAAGCAGACGGCGTAGGCATTTTGACCAACGCTCATGGAGTTTATCTTGGCGACGCCATCCTCAATCCCATCTTTGAGGCATTGGATAAGAGAAACGCCACTATATTCATTCATCCTTCAAGTCCTTGTTTGCGGCACGGTCAAACAATCGAGCCGGCTGCTCCTTTGGCCGCTCAATATCCAAATCCAATGTTCGAATTCTTTTTCGATACCGCAAGAGTTGTTATCAACTTGTTCGTTTCTGGAACTATTGATAGATCGCCCAACGTCACCATCATTCTATCGCACGCTGGAGGTGCAATTCCCCCGCTTGTATCCCGCTTCACCCAGTTTGCAACTTCTATTCTCGGCCTTCCCGTGGACATAAGTCCTGCGTCTGTCAAAAAAGCATTTCAAACCCAATTCTACTTCGACCTCGCGGGCTTTGTATTTCCCGATCAGATCCACGGTCTTTTACCATATGTCAATGCGAGTCGTATTCTCTATGGTAGCGACTATCCCTACACACCGGAAGCAGGCACTCTCGGATTGGCCGAAGTAATGAATCAGGAGCTCCCTCATGTATTCAGACATCCATCTGATCAGAAAGCTATATATAAAGCAAACGCGGAGGCAATTTTGAGGAAGTAGTCCAGCCATTGAGGCCTGTATCCAGAATTTGACATCACTTGGTGTGCAAAAATAGCAAATTGTTTTCAATATCCAGTATTCACTAGCTAAACTTCAGTACAATATTGAGAGATTTCTATTTATGGCATTGTCAACTTTTGGTCACAAGCTCGAGCTTGACATGTTATTATTGAAGTTCAGGTAGGCGGCCATGTCTCGTGGCGCTTCCATCCGTCCCATAAAGGCTTTACCCAATATCACCATAGATCAACAGAGGATTTTTGCAAATATTGTTTTAGACCATGGGCTAATCGACACGTCGTACAGAGCGACACAAGGGGGAAGCTGTAGGAGAACCATTATCCACCCACGATGTCCATGCAATATTCGAGGCAAATCCAAAGCAAGAGATCCCCACAAGATGACCCCGCCCTTACCAAGGTGCTTGTGATGTCCTCAGTTCTGGTTATTGACTCGCTATGAAAGGTCTACTTAACTTATTTGAAAGTGTGGGAAGAACAGCTGAAGCTTTGGAAACTTATAGTTTCCCCCCTGCATTTGGGCAAGCTTTGTTAGCTAATCATCAAGGACCCTGCAATTCTGGAAAATCGAGCTTCTGCATTATCCTGACGTCGTAGTTTTGAGTCCAAGCTATGATCTTCCATTTCAAGCTTTGGGAACACAACACCGCTTACCACACAAACAAACCATGTCTCGGTGTGGGTAATTGCCCCGCAGGATCACATGCTCCGTGATAGTTCCCCGCAAACATGCAAAGACATTCACAAGTGCCCCACAGGATGTGGGAGGTATGAATAAGGGCTTCACCTAGCGCTTTGTGGGAAAGAGACTCTTCCAATGCTCTTCATATTGGGCGTTGTCGTATGAAAGCGAGGATCCTATGCTACTGCCACCTCTCAGGCTATAGAGGACAAAATCTCAACATTGATTGCAAAGCCAACTTGTATCCACAATGGCTATCGTACGTATGGCTTATTTCCCTTAGCAAGCTCCACCGGTTAACATGCATTATCACGGATTCGAAGTCCGCTGGCTTCAACGCAGGAGCCTCCGTGCCGGACACGGAGGCAATTGGACCCAATGGGCAAACCATCGCCGAGTGGAGAAAGGAACGCGGCATTGATCCATCTCGGCAGATCCGCACGGTCAAGTTGGTACACATGCGATATCAACATCCCGACCTGAAGAGCATCAGCACGTTTCTTCACGATTTCGGCATGCGTGTTGTAAAGAAAACCGAAGACAAGATGTGGTTTCAAGGGTACGGCGTCGACCAGTACGTCTACTACGCGCAGAAGGGACCTAAAAGGTTCCTCGGTGGCACGTTCGAGGTCGAGAGCTACGAAGACCTAGTTAAGGCGTCGAAGCTAGAAGGTGCCGGCCAGATTCGCGCTCTGGATGAGGCCCCCGGGGGTGGCCACTTGGTCACCGCCTACGACCCAGAAGGCCACCCAATCAACTTCATACATGGCCAAGAGCCGGCAAACCCTGGGAGTATGCCGGCTAAGCTTATAGTGAACTTCGAGGTCGAAAAGTTGAGAAAGAACAAGTTTCAACGTTTCGATGAAGGCCCCGCTGCGGTGCATAAGGTTCGAACACTTCCAGAATGACCTCTGACCTCCGTCAGCGCATGCACTAACACTAGTGTGCAGCTAGGTCACTATGGTCTCTGCGTAAAAGACTTCGACTCGCAGCTCGACTGGTACACCCGTAACATGAACTTCGTGCCCACTGACCTTCTTTACGTCCAGAGCGAGGACAACATCCACAAAGATGTTGCTGTCTTTGCCCACATCGATAGAGGAGACGAGCATGTTGACCACCACACTATTTTCTTGAGCATGAGCCACTCCACGCATGTCCATCACTGCTCATTCGAGGTCCATGACTTTGATACGCAGCATTTAGGCCACCAGTGGCTAGACAAAAAGGGTTATAGGAGTGTCTGGGGAGTTGGTCGACATATATTGGGGAGCCAAATATTCGACTACTGGTGGGACACTACAGGTAATATGATTGAGCACTATGCAGATGGAGATTTAGTTGATCAGAGTACGCCTATTGGGCATCTACCGGCCGGAAATGAGAGTTTGGCAGTATGGGGTCCTGACGTGCCGGCGGCATTCTTGGACTAGGAACCGCCGAACCGGTGCTGTGATTCCCCAGTTGATAGTACCTGCAGTGTAGCTACATGTATTAAGTATCTCGTCACAGATTAGGGCTACTTATAGTCGATTGTGTTAAATGACACTTATTGTTGGCTGGGTCTGTCGAACTGTCTAACCGCGAGTTCCACGAGAGTCATCGTTAGACAATCTTGTCATATGCAATAGAGGTTTATTTTATCCACACAACCTTAACGAGAACACGAGGTCCACTGAAACTCAGTTACCAGTTCAACAAGTGCGCCAACGGGGTTCCGTTTGTAACTCTAACACATGATCCAACGAGGGACGTCTTGGGTGGCCCCTGCGATGGTGCGTCAGAATGATGTTGTTCTCTCTGGGTTTTCGACCCCAGTTACTATCCAACTGACTTGCTCTCTGTGCAGTATGAGTGGCAGTTTGGACAGGAAATTGCAATCAAGGCAAGGCCGTGAACTAATATTTTGCACTTGAGTAGTAGAATACATGGAAATATCGCCAGTTACAGTGTGCCAATACTAACTAGTTTGCGAAGGGACTCAGCTGCAATTAGCAGCTCAGATCGTGTGTCGCAAGCCGCAAACACAAACCTATCGGGTCGCAGAATAACGAACTTCTTGTTGTTCACCTCCCTGAACATGCGATGCAGATCATAGCCTTTTGGCTCGGGTCTTCCTTTGCACAGACTCGGGTCAGCAGCAAACTCCGCACCAGAAGCAATCCGGTAGATGTTATGCCCTTTTATATCGGAATGAGGCCCTCGAGTGTCATCCAGGAAGACTGTACTCTCGCCATCCTTCAACACCCCATTGGAAGCCTCTTCAAGGCCGTGCAGGGCGACTCCTATATCTTTGTAGTCGCTGCAAGTTTGTAGTAACACCACCACTTGAAATAACCCTTGCTTGTCCTGAGCAAAAATAATGTCGTCAGTGAAGAAGATGCCCCCGCTTTGAGGTGTCCTGGGCGGGTTGATCGGAGCGGCGTAGACCTGAGGAAAGTTTCCACCACCGCCAAGCCTATGCAGAAATGCCATTCCCGTACCGTCCTTCCATTGGTACTTAACCATCCCTTCCCTGCGATTTCCGAGTTGCAACCAGTGTTTCCAGCTGGGAACAAGCTGAATGAGCCAAAGGTACCAGTCGCGCAGGAAGACTTTTGTTTTGTTTGATTCGGTGCAGTAGTTCCCGTTCTCGATGGTAGACCGAAGAGACTTGTCGAGCTGTTGCTTTCGTTCCGAATACCAACCACGAAAAAGCTTCTCGTGGTTCAAGCGCTCGGAATCGCCCGAAAACTTGTCTCTGCTAGTCGCGATACGTAGACGCCATGCAATAGATATGGCATCACGAAACGCGGATGCGATTCCTTGACCGCCAAATGGAGGGAAGACGTGAGCTGCATCGCCACATAGCACGACTCTGCCAAGCGACCATTTGTTACAGCTTCTTGCCGAAAACCGGAAAGGACGACACCGAAGGACTTCGATACATTCCCATGGGTAGGCAACTTCCTCCAAATTCAGTCCGTAGCGACTGCCAGGGTGGGTGAGATAAGGGTAAACGATTTTAGCGATTTCGTGTGGTTTCGCCATGTCGAGAGGGTTTTCTCCCTGAAGAACGACGAATTCGAAACGCCAAAGTCTATCACCATCAAGACCGAAACGGCCACAAACGGCAGCCCTGTCAGGACTGCACAGAAACCGGAAATCTTTGGGGAAGAATTCGTCATAGACTTGCTGGGGCGTATACCCCTTTTCCCAGAGGGGAAATCTGGGGTGGGTTTCCCGTGTCGGCAGAGATATTTTCCAATTGAGAGCAACCCAGTCTTCTTCATATGGCATATTGGTTGCCTGGTCCAGGATGACACCTTTGGGCTCCAGGTAATGTTTGCGCGTGAAGCCCGTCTTGCCATCCGCGCCGATGAGGAATTTTCCGCGGACAGTATGGCTCTGGTCGGATGCGTTCTTGTAGGTTGCATATACCCAATCTTTATCCTCCCAGATAGACGTAACTCGCGCGCCCAAGTTTGTTTTAGCTACCCCGAGGGCTGTTATTCGGGACCTTAGGTGCTTCTCGATAGACGGCTGTTTGTGGCACATGAAGCCTGGGTGACCAGTACCTCCTTCAGTCTAGGTGTCACTGTTAACAAGATGGATGTTGCTCAGTGAGATGTCAAGATGTTGAGTATTTGCTTACCGTGTTGTAATCCATCATCATGAAAGCATTTGTAGTGAGGTCATGATGTGCTCCGCCGATGAACCTAAAGTTGCCCATACCTAAAGACGCTTCATCAGCGACTCTGAAACCTATGACACAATAAAACTACAAACTTACACTGACCAATCTCTGTGAAGATTTTGTCGTATATCCCACACGCTTGGAGACAGCGAATGCCATCCTCATCGAGAGCGATACCACGTGGATCGCTGTTCACCTCAAGGTCTTGCTCCAGAATAGTATGGGGTATTGAGTATTTACTCAACAGGACTGACACCAAGGCGCCAGTCGGCCCACATCCACAGACAATTATGTCAGTCGTCTCATGAGGAGCCTCCTGTGCCATGGCCGGTTGCTAAATAGTGAGACTTAGATATTGAGATTGTGTTTCGAGATCGCCGAAAGCGTTCTGAAGTACAGTTTCTTAAGGGTCGTTATCGCCGGCAGCCAGTCGTGGGCTATACGTTGAGAGCGGCGGGGAATCTTGTGGGTGGTGGCGGGGACGATTCGTACATAAATGTGGGCAGCGGGGAACGGTAGGTAAATAAGAACTCCTTTGTGCTACGGCGGCATGAGAAAAATAGCAGCAATTCCAAATTGGATACCAACGAGGATCGCCTCGAAACATTTTATATCTTTTTCAAAATGCCAAATTGGTCTCATCTGATTCGCTTCAGAGCCGTCGAGGATGGACAAGATCACATCGGGCAGTTGGTTGATACTTCTAGGGATGTTGGACTCGACTCTCTCAGCAGCACTGAAATCAAGGCCTATTTGATCAACGGAGATATTTTCAATGGTACAGTGACCAAGAAGGTGCTCACTGTGGAGGCTGTGAGTTGCAGCATCCTGAGGGAGTTAGAAGAGACTGACCAATTTCTTGTATAGTTGCTGGCTCCAGTTACCCAAGAGCAGTGCAACTATATAAGGTGTCTTGGGCTCAACTACAAGGACCATGCTGAGGTACACAGAGGTCAAGCCTGCACTGCGCACTGGTTGACTAACAGTAAATAGGAAGGTGGCTTTCCCATTCCAGACGAGCCAGAGGTCTTCACGAAGCCTCGAGCGGCACTTACAGGCCCGTGGCCAGCCGCTGTAACCATTCCAAAATGCGCCCAAGATGGAACGAGTGACTATGAAGCCGAGCTCTGTGTTGTGATTGGCAAGACTGGTCGCGACATTCCTGAAGAGGAAGCTCTAGAATACATTCTTGGATTCACCGCGTCAAATGACGTTTCAGCGCGAACTCTGCAACTCTCGACGAAACAATGGTCGTTCTCGAAAGGTCTTGACAACAGTTGCCCTATAGGTATATTTACAAGCAAGACATCTCAGCGCTGGAGTAAAGCGTTCTAACTTCTCCGCAGGCCCAGTGCTTGTCGCACCTTCGGTGATTGGCGATCCTCAGTCGCTGTGTATCAAGGCGATCTACAACGGCCGCACATTGCAAGACGGCAACAGTAAGAACATGATTTTCTCTGTTGCGAAGCAAATCTCCGCACTTTCTCGAGGAACGACTCTAGAGGCTGGGTCTCTGATCTTAACAGGGACACCAGCTGGTATTGGATATTTCAAGACGCCAAGGATAAACTTAGAGGATGGAAGCCGCATTGATGTCTACATCGACCAAATCGGGACCCTGGTTAACAGGGTGAAGTTCGATATTATCTAGATCCGAAAGCCTAAACCAGCAAGGAATACATGTAATATCTGATCAGTCATTATGAGGTTGATGTACGCCTAGAGCTCTTCATTTACGTTCTCGACGTGACTTTCGTTCAATTGCCAATAACACATGATGTGTATTAATGGCCAGGTGGCTCGTATCTTGCATCATATCGCCTGTGAGATAGATTGAACCCTGTGTCGCGTTTAGTACTGTCACCACTTTGATGCTTTGGAGATGATCCACACAAAGCGCATACTATAAAGAATCTGCCTTCGGCGCAGGAACTCATACTAGCCACATTGCAAAACTAAAAGTTGTGGGAGTGTCTCCTTTGAGTTGCGTGTGAACAAGGTCGAGCATGGGGTTCCATAAAACGTGGGCTTCCATAACGCCTGTCTCATGCGCGGTCGAGTCACGCGGCCGGAGCCATCTCAGAAGACGCCACTAGAAGTATCTCGGGCAATAGCATAACCCCGTAACTCCGGCGGTGCCGAAGTTCTTTGATGCAGTGCCTGCTGCGACGCCGAGCTAAAGCTCACAAAAGCCTACTTCAAACGCCTCTTTGCGGGGTGTGGGGTCTGGAGTGTAAAGTGTGGGGAAACAAATCCTCGTGGTCCTTGCTCCTTGCGGGGACTTTGCGGGACACTCATGGAAGTTTGTAGCTAAGTGAGAACTTGTGTGTCTAGCAAGCACTTATTATACAACTGGTCAGCCTGGCCTCTTTGACCGTAAAGCTTTGGTTTATACTCAGAAACGCCATTTGCAACCACTGACAATGGGGCGAGGCGAAACCATCAATCAAATGACGCCCACGGCGTCGCGTGTTGCGAGAGAGGTTGAGGTTGACTTAGTGCCGGGAACTGAAATCATGGTTGATTTGAGAGGAGCACACTTCCACCATGCATCCGACAATCCAGATGCAGTGGTCCTGGTTCCGCAGCCATCCGACGATCCACATGATCCACTTGTAAGTATGCCATGATACCTTCGCTCTGATACTCCCTGGCAGACGTTCATAGATGTGATACACCCCTTCCAAGGCCATCAAGATAAATGATAGATATGTACCTTTCCGACCGGTCAATATTAGCTAACCTGTTATGATAGAATTGGAGTCCGTTCTGGAAAACCCTGATTATGGTCAATCAAGGTCTTTTCGTCATCGCCAGCGTTGTTCCAACTCTGTCTATCGCTCCTTTGACGCCAATATTCATGGCTGAATGGTCCTCGTCCCTGACTGATGTTGCTTTGTTGGTGAGTCAATGGCACTTCCTTGACTCTAGATCAATGCTAATCTCTCTAGACTGGAGTTACTGTGATGCTGCTTGGATACTGCAACTTCTTCATCATACCGAGCTGTGAGATTTTTGGCCGACGCATTACCCTCCTTGTCTGCGCTTTGCTTAACCTTGGTGCTTGTATCTGGCAAGCGACGGCAACATCATACGGCTCCTTTCTGGCAGCCCGTATCCTGGCGGGAACCGGCGCTTCTGCGAATGAGAGTGTCATGAATGTTGTGGTAACGGACATATTTTTCCTCCACGAACGCGGTAGATACGTCGGAGCCTACTTGTAAGCTAGACTTCCATGACACTCACACACCATGCTCACATGCAACCTAAGTTGGTGCTACTTCATGGGCCTCTTCCTAGGCCCCATTATCTCTGGAGCCGTTCAGGAGCACGCTTCCTGGCGGATCTTCTTTTGGGCCTGCACCGGTGCCCAGGGGTTGAATACTATCGGCCTCCTTCTCTTTTTCCCAGAGACCCGCCGACTAGGAATGAAAGGTCCTCAACTAATCACCCAACTATTGGAGCAAACCAACGACGACCTCAGTAAGTTGGAGGCGAGCTCGGAACAAGCCGAGTCAAAGTCACCGGTAGAGTTGGGCGCCTCTCAACCAGTGATCTTGGGGACTGGAAAGCCGAGTCGAGCCCAGTTCGGCCTCTTTCAAGAACTTGACCGCACTGCCTGCCGCACAGTCGTCCGACATTTCTTCACTCCGGCGTATATCTTCTTCTTCCCCATTATTTTTTGGGCATCCATGTCTATGGGATCCGCCGCAAATGCTTTATTAGCAGTCAACCTGTTGCAGTCTCCTGGTCTCGCTGCGCCGCCCTACAACTTTACACCGTCGCAGGTTGGATATGCCAACTTTGCGCTTGTCGTCGGTGGTTTGCTGGGTCTTGGAATAGCCGGGCCTTGGTCAGATTACGTCTCTCAGAAAGCCACGGAGAAGAACAAAGGCATCCGAGAACCTGAGATGCGGCTCTGGTCTTTGGCGCCATTCATTGCGGCGGCTGTCGTTGGTTTGGTGGTAAGAAATCTTCCTTCGTCGCAATTCCTACAAAGCACCAACTAATAGTACTGCCTTCAAAGGTGTTTGGTGTTGGCTTACAGAATAAATGGCCGTGGCCTGCCGTTATCATCGTCGGCTTTGGCTTTGTGGGTATACAAGTTGTCGCAATTCCTACCATTACCATCACTTATGCCATCGACTGCTACAAGCCAATTTCGGGAGAGATCATGGCTATTGCGACGGTCTGCAAAAACACCTTCGGCGTGAGTTCGACTCTGGTTATGTGTCTGATTCATCCACTGACGAGGTAACTCATAGTTTGGCATGACCTACTTTATCAATGAATGGGCGGCAAATGATGGATTCATACCGCCAGCTATGCTTTTGATGGCAATGACGGCTGGTATCACGTTGATCGGCATGGTCGGACTGATTTACTTTGGGAAGAGCGCGCGGCGCTTGACGAGGCATTCCAAGGTGCATCTATTCTAGGGTAGAAGGCAGCTTGGAACCTTTGGAAGCTCATGCAGCTCGTAAGCTTGTATGTGGTAACTCAAGCTGGCTCATGAAACGCGAGTTATTGCGTAAATGAAAACTTCAATGGTCAAATGAGTAGCAGTGGTGAGAATCTTGAATGTTGCCTACAGCAATTCTGATACCGAATGCCCAGCTCGTACATTGTATTTAGTTTGGTCTGGTTGAGCCTTTTCACTTATTCAACAGGCGAACTCTGACATGCTATTAGAAGTTACGGCGCGATTTCACATAATTTAAACTCCCAGAGACTCCTTGATAATACGCGTTCTTGTGTTAAAACCCGCATATTAACGTGTTACTGTTTTCCTGTCTGTTGACCCCCATAGAGGATTGAGGATTAGGAAAGATGCGTAGCAAGGATCGGGCTCTTGGCAAAGGGCCCCGGCGCTCACTAGAGCTGAATCAAGTCTACCGTCTCGACTAGTTACATTAGTTCAATACGGAAACACAAACACTCGGCTCAATGTGGAGGAGATCGCCATTAGCGTAAATGCTGAGTGCGGGGATACAATCGTTTCGCGGGGATACATATCCCACCATTCCCACACTCCTGCTCCGCTTTCATGCTCTCATCCCCGCAAGCCAAAGCATCCCACGATACTCTTATCCCCACAAGAAAAGAACACACACACGATAATGGTTGCGGGCCTATCTGCAGAAGCTGAAGACCAGCCCGCAAAGGATTCCGATAGCGCTCTTCAGCGTAAGGTTCGGGCTCGCCAGCGTAGGGAATGGCTTTGTCCCTTATGCAGCCAGGCTTTCAAGAAAAGAGAGCACATGGTGCGACATACTCAGTCTCATACGAAAGAAAAATCACACGTTTGTAGCATTTGTCATAAATCATATGGGCGCCAGTAAGACTCCGAAACACTGTTCTTACGCGACTTACCTTTAACAAGAATGTTGAAAGAGACTCCTTGATCCGACACGCCCGAAGTCATAGGCATGTAGGAGAAACTCTGAATTCAGAAGGGCGCTCTTCGATGCCCTCACAGTCACCTCGAGGTACACACGTATCAAATGGTAGCTCCGTGGGAGAAGGCATAGGCGCGAGCTCAAACATAACTGAGAATGTGACAGTCGGCCAACTTCACAATCTCCCGCATTTGAGTTCCCATCAGAGCTTATTTCCTGAGCTTGGCACTTCCAATTCTGCGACAGGATTTGTCAACCCCACAGAGTCAAACATCGACACCCTTCAACCGAGTGACCATTGCGAGACTCCCGGAACTCAGGTACAGCATGCCGGCCACACTGGCCCGTCGGTACAGCCGTCCACACGCACACCAACTGGCTCTCTGCACCTTGATCAAACGTCCAGTACCTGGAGTGGTTGGACAGGGACAGACCTGGATCTATTTGACCTCGGAGGCAATGCCTTTGAGCCCTTTTGGCTGGTCGATGGATGTTTCGACATTAACGCGCTGACTTCGTCCATTTCGGCCACAGGATCACCATGGGGATTCTCGGAGTTGCCGACAAACTTCACTCAACCTCAAGCAGGCAAACTTCCGGATGGAGCTTCAGGGCCAGGGTACCCAGCCATTGACGACAGCAACAGTATTCGCAATATCGTGCGAAGTCGATGGTACACGCGACCAGCTGTCGAGACAACGCATCCATACAAACCATCGAAACCGGGTAAACGGGACCATGTCGACGAGGCTTATCGAGCCGATCTGTCGAACCGGCTCCGGCCGTCCCTCCAAGACAACGTCTTGCCGTCGACTGACTTCTTGGTACGTCCGCGAGTGTGAGGTCTTGCTTGCATTCATGACATGTAGGCCGTTGACAATAGAAATCACGCTAACAACATTGTAGAATACGTGTATCAAGCTGTACTTTGCCAAATTTCAACCGATCCTTCCCATTGTCCATGCTCCGTCCTTTCGCCCCTCATCAGAGAACGCTCTTTTACTCCTCTCTATCTGTTCAGTGGGGGCCCTTTTTGTGGGATCTCCGAGCGCCGTTGCCCGAGGAAGGGGTATTTTCATGAAGCTGAACAAGGCGATTTTGGCATCCGTAAGTCTCCAGAGCAGCTTTTCCTGGTCCTCGCTGACTATGTCAGTGGGAAGGCTACCTGTACCGAGGGGGTCATGAGGTACTGGCTGTCCTGCAAGCAGTGGTTCTAGGTCAAACCTTTGGAATGCTTTCCAGCTTTACAAACGACCTTTTGTTGACAGAGAGTTTCCATGGTACCCTCATCGCCTGGGCTCGCCAAGCTGGGATTTTCCAAGTCAAGGACTCTTTGCAGAGAGCTAGCTACGTTGACACAGCCGATTTGGAAACGTCATGGAAAACATGGTCTCACGCAGAGGAAACCGTCAGAGTGCTGCTGGCCTTGCACATACATGATTCTGAGTTCGCTACCATTTTCCATCACGAGCCACTACTACGACATGAGCCCCAGGGGAAGCTGCCGCGTTGCTACCCCGAAGACCTGTTTGCCGCCTCGACGGCTGGCCAGTGGCACGATATGGTCAGGTCGTGGCAATCGCCTCAATCGTCAAGTAAGCAGCAAGATGTTGGCGTTGGCATAAGTATCATGTCAAACAGCCATGCTTTCATGAACATCTACGCCTTACTTGCTGGTCATCTTGCAGCAATTTGCGAAGCCCGATGTGGAGATCTGGATGATTTAGTGATTGAAGAATTTCGCTATCGACTGACGAGTTGGTACGAAAAATATTCCCCAAGTATCCGCCACCCGAGCCGTGACCCCCACTGCCTTATGGTGCTGTGGCATGAGTCGTTCATGTCATTATACGTCAGCTTTGAACTGATTGAGCGCGGTGTAGGGTGCGAAGAGCCCTCGATCAACGACAAAGACTTGGCTCGTATCAGATGTTGGGTAGCTGAGCTGGAGGGGCAGCGCTGTGTGATTCACGCCATGCTCATCTATAAGCGTCTACAGGCACTACCCATCAGTACGGAGCCGGCTATTCACGTTCCAAAGGCACTGTTCTATGCTGGCCTGGTCTTATATTGTCATGCCAAGTTCCGGTCAACAAAGACACCCTTGGGAGACATAGACATTCCGGAACTGCAGTCCAGTGATCTTGGAGCCGCAGAGCCGATTACTGCGAGCCTTCGCCAGTTCGATTCGAGTACGTTGTATAGCGTGGCTGACCTGCTCCGTCGCCAAGGGCACTGGGAACTATCGCGTCGGTTTGCGTCGATTCTGGATGCGTTAATAGACGATCTCGGCGATTTTGCAATGGATATTTAAATGATGAGGGTATACCTCTTCCCATTTCAAGTATTCCAACCTCACCCATGTCACGTTCGCCTGCCTCATTTCTGATCTGCTATGGTGAACAATACTTCCATGTCTTTTCCTTTTTAGAACCAACTGACGAACCAAAGGCTCTTGAAAATGACAAGACTACGTGTATTTGCTTTATTTATATCTGGCTGAGACTCGGAAGTCTCTAATACCATTATCCAGAATACTAGTTGTTAATCTCTCCGTCAGCCTCCCCTTGTTTTGTCGCCATGAGTTGCTACCCCAAGCATATCAACTATATTGGGTTTTGCCCCCTTGATAGTACCGTGCTACTACTTAAAATATGTACCAAGTAGTATTGAAAACAATATATGTGCTATGAGGATGAATAAGAATAGCGTTGGCGCCTATCAGAGAACGTTGCAAAATGTGTGATTATTCCTCGAACCAGCCAGTAACAAAGTGTGAAACGGGGTTTCGAGGGCCTCTAGACCTAGCATCAGAAGCAAGGTGCCTTGTGTTTTCGGTGCAGTCAGAAGGACTCTTGCTTTACAACAAGTCTAAGTTTGTCAAGCATCCCTCCATGATTTCAGACCCCACAAAAGCTTGCCCAAATGGCGCGAAGTTCAAGAGAGTGAATGTTCTGGTGCGGCTGCAGTTACAACATGGGCTCAATCATGGAGTTCTTAGCAGCAGCCACCCTCACAATCCAGGTCATACCCGAGAAACTGTTTCCTCCTACACCGAGGCGCTATGAGATAATACTTCGACTTTTGTTTTGCCTCAAAGTATTTAAAGTAGATACTGATTGAAAGCAACGGGGTAAGAGTTGGAGACTTTCGCCATATTCATAGCCGTTTCGTCAAGACACATTGTGATCATGAACGGAGAGAGAAGATAGGTTTAAATCAGGAGGCCTCTACTGCTTGTTGTGTGTCGAGATATAAAGTAACTCAATGCACCTCTCCCTCCTCCGTTAAAAGTCACACTCTTGGGTGCTGTTGGGTTGTCAGTGTCGAGCACTCTCTCCAATCATCTCAAAGACGGATGCACCATTCCAAGTCTTAAGCCCAAGAGCTATCTAGAGCTCCAAGACTAGGTTCTTCAGCTTTTGAAAGTTTGGCGTGCCGTATCCAGTTGTTGGATCCCACCCGGCAGTGGCGTTCCATCTTGCACCAAGCACGATTCCTGAGCCGGCTGGTTCAGGACCGCCGCTTTGTGTGTTCTGTCCGTTACATCCAACGCTATACCCGCCCGTGATGTCGGTCAGGACCTCTGGCCCATGCTTATAGATCAACGGATTCAACCATCCCAAGCTTGATTTCCCAGCTCTGAACCGAGCATCGTTCAGCAATCCAACAATTGCCCCCCAAACTGGCGCCGCGGCACTTGTTCCTCCACTTGGTGAGGGCTTTCCCGCATAAATGACCTGGTAATCTGGAGATACGCTGTGTGCCGCGACATCGGGGAAACCTCGTCCGTTCCAGTTGGTGTAGCGGCCATAGTACTCCTTCGTCTTGGCCGAAACCGTCTTCATGTATGCCCCGATGGCCTCGTCCTGATAATTTGGGCGAGAGAAGTACTTACTGAACCCACCGGATGAGCCGTCCCAGGCAATCTCCGGGGCGACATTGACGGTGCCTCCAACAGAGGTCAAATAAGGGCAGGTAGCAGGGAATATGGCGTTGAATTCCACCGTATTATAGTTAGGAGCTAGACAACCGGCACCAACTCCAAGATCACCGGAGGAAAAAATCATGGTAACACCGCGTAGTCCCATGAGGCCAATCATGTTGCATGCCAGGGTCGCGTAGGCTTGTGGTACGCCCTGTAACATTGTTAGCGGGTTTCAAATTATGAGACTCAAGACAGGATGAACAAAACATACATCTTCCTCATCGCCATAGGAGGTCGAAATCACCCATGGAAGAGAACCCCGCTTCTGGGACAGAAGGTAGCGAAGAAACGGAACGTATGGCTCGTTCTGATTGTCAGAGACAGAAGGTTGGTCAATGTTTGGTAGAAAGGGCCTGTACAAGATCAGTCGGCACTCAGGAATTTCGGGCTGGCTTGACTTACGGTGAACCACCTATTATGAACTCCGTGAATGGGAGCGGATGTGCAATGCCGACGATATTTTCGGCGTCCAAGTTGGCTTCTCCGATTTGTGCTGTAGCAGGGTCTTGGTCATTGGTAGCACCATCGATCAGTACCGTCGAGAAGTTTTGTCTCGCAATGCCGTTCATGTCCTCAAATTGAAAGACATCGGCGTACAGAGCTGACTGGTTCAAAAAGCTGCCGAAGCCGACGGAGCTACCAGAGTTGGCTTTGGGTTTGTAGTTGTCTATCTTGTACATTTGTTTCAAACATGCGGGAGTGATGCTTGTTTGGCATGAAGCATCTACCGATCGCTTTGTAGGGGAATCTTCCTTGGCCGAAGGGGTAGTCCGGGATGTGGGATTGATAGGCGCGATAGCTGGAGGGTTTCCGAAGTAAGTGCTGGGGTCAACGTACTGAATATACTCTGAAACATAATCGGGAATTGAGTAAGACAGTGTTCGTAGTTTTGTCGTTCCGTTCTTTGCGTAAAACTGGTAGTCGGCGTTCAGAAGAGAGTTGACACCCGAAACGTCAACGGCGAAGTCAATAAAGGCGCCGTTGACTTTACAGTGCTTGACTCCATTAGACTTGAGCCACCTTGTCACACTGGACACAGCTTTGGCAGAAGGCGCGAACATGGTCTGCACTTCGGAGTCACTCATCCACTCCCCGTATTTGGAGTTGCCCGGAGTGGAGAGCTCTAGTAGCTGAGTCTCCAACTGGTCTATGTTTGCCATAGTCAGTGCAATCGAAAACGTCTGATAATTTTCGGTGGAACTGGGTGAAGGGCTTTCAACGTGCCAGCCCGGAGGAGGCTTGGAACGATGGGAGAACGTCTTGCCATAGGCCAAGGGAAGGGCGGCCAATGCCAGCGCAAGGCATTGCTGCTTGCAAAATAACATGGTCAGTTCTATAAACTTGATAGAAGTTGAGAAGAAGTAAGGAATGATAAGATGAACAGTCAGACCAACACGGTCGGAGTGCCCCCTTATATTCCTCTTCTGCAGTCTCAATGTTTACCATTGCGCGATGATCCGCACGAGCACATAGCTCCCCTCATTGATTTCCGTCGCCAGAAAACTCGGAACAGATGCCGGATAACTGCCAGATACCGAATAGTTTTTGGCAAAAGGTCTTTGATAAATGGCCTTCAGCAAAAGGCCCCCAGAGAATTGGGTGGAGCTGCCTAATTAGGACGTGTTAATCATTTCTGTCCTGATGCCGCACACTGCGCACCGCAGCCTCGGCATTTTCTGAGACTATTCGGAAATTAGACCTTTGTGTGATTGGTCAAGACACCGAAACAATCTTTGTTTCAGTCCATGTATGGACCAGGTACTTTTGACCCTGAATTTCTAGTAGAAGGTGTGATTTGTTTCTCCGGAGATATCAGAGATGGAATTGAATGCTAAGGACTATCGGGTGTTGGATGGAGGAGAATTGACGTCACTCATAGATAACAAGAGTTTCTTTCTCGCGGCAGTCAGTACGCATTCGGTATCTGCGTGCTTTGAAGCGTTGCTAATGGAGCTGTCCCATATGATCCCTGGTCTGAATCTCACACCACTCCCAGAACTCTGTCGCAAGTCCCGTGCCTCCCTCTTCTCTGGATTTCATACTTTGAAGAAGCTCTTTCTTTGGACTTGGATGCCACCTACCCCACGGGATAGCAAATCTTCCCCCGTCTTCAAGTTTTACATCGGGACTTAGTCCCGCCCACAGCTCAGTATATGCGCCCATCTTAGGCTCGTGCATGAACAAAGACATCGCGGCCTTCAAAACCCATGATGCTCTATCCCATCCCTTAGTTCTCAGCGTGCCTGGGCTCTGTACCACAGACACAATCCCGTTCTTTCGGAGCCTTTTGTCAAACTCGGAGGCCAGGAACCAGTTGCCGGCCTTGGATGCGCTATAGTTGCGTGATGAGTCCGCAGAGTATTTACCGGGGACGAGCTCAGAAAGCGATATACCACCTGGCGGCCCTGCCAAATCGATAATACCAGAGGTGGTGAAAACTATCCGCACGCTGCCTCGGGGTGAATCTTCTGCGGTTTTTCTAAGAACGGGCAGTAACATCTTGGTGAGCAAAAATGGGCCGAGGCAGTTGATACGCATGATGTCTTCGTTGCCTTGAGGTGTCCCAGCCTGCGTAGGTGGTTGCGAAACTCCTGCATTATTCCACAAAACGTCGAGCCGAGATTCCAGGGAAAGGAAGAGGGACACAGATCGTGAAATTGAGGAAAGGTCGTTCAAGTCGAGGATTAGGCTTCTGAGCTGCCCAGGGTTGTTGGTAGGGATCGCGCCGATTATCTCGATCTCGGCAGCAATCCTTAGCTGGGATCGCCCAGCGATGTAGACTGTGCCGCCTTTCATATAAAGCATCTTGACTAGCTCGAGCCCGACGCCCGCATTCCCTCCAGTCACGATGAAAACCTTCCCGACCAGAGAAGGCACATCGTTTTCCGTGAAGGTAGGGCTGGGAGGGTATAATTGGGTGAAGACTGCCCCCATCATGAGTGGACAGGCCAAGAAGGGGAGGATTGTTGATAGAAGAGAATGGCTCGCAACGAGAACAAAAGTGCCGCAGAGATGTTTGTGTCTATATAAGTAGCAGGCAGTGGCAGCTTTATAACTCAACAAACAGAGTACAGGAGATGGAAAGCCTGAGCGCCAACAAATCGGGCACCCAATGCATTCTGACAGGCGGTATAATGTACAGCGCCATTATGTGCACCGTGATTGTCAGAATGCATTGCGCTAGTAGATACTAGCAACGGGGGGGAGGCGTACATAGTAGTACATACACATAGGCAAGGATGCTAAATCTAGATCTAGTTCAAGCATATTGCGCTTTGATTGCCCTGTGATGGTATTGGGCGTCATGGAGGAGTCAAGAACAAGTCATCCTCTCCCCTCTGACGACGCCAAAAGTTTGTTATATGCATTATGCCGTCGTCCAAGAGGAACCACCATTTCTTCGCAAATGCCGGAGAGACCTCCCAGGCCATGGGATCCCAAGGAACTGAACCCCAAATTTTCAGACCGTCCGTTGATAGATCTGTTACCAACTCCATCTCGTTAACGGTTGCAAGTGAGATGAGGAGACGATCGCGTAGTGACGGCCACGGCAGCATGTCAACATATGGCTGATGTGGAAGAATCTGCTGCTGCAAGGTTGGCGCCATTGCCGTAGGTAGTCTTTCCAGAGGTGCACATATATTAAATCCGGTACTTTGCAGACAGGCCAGCTCAAGCAGGCCGGCAATGTTGGTGAATGCTGCAGAGACGGACATGCTGTGCATAACGATGAAGTGAGTGTCTCGTGTAGGATCCAAAGCCATATGCCTTTGACACTGCCCGCTCGAAGCTGTCGAGGCCACTATGGTCTCGTTTGTGGGTGTGACGCTCGAGTTCTGACATTCCGAGACTCGGTCTGTGGTACTGTCATCCTCTGTGCTTTCTTCGGGCGGGAGGGGGATCGGTAACGGCCAGCTGCGTTGTTTCTTGGCAAGCTTGTTCCCTTACAATTACATCAAATGTTAGATTGACTCTACATGCAATTCTCATTCTTACTTGGAGACCTACGCCTGGCTCGTTGTGAGAGCCTGTTCTGAACTCGTTTTCGTTCCGTCGGGTCCGACAACAGAGTCCAATCATCGTCCGAGGACTTGAGATATGGCTTCCAGGTGGCTTCCATGATCAGTATGATGATATACAACAGTGACAGCTGGCACGTCGTACTGTTGAAACCGTGGAGGATGTTGAGTATGGCTGACTGCGGAAGAATGCAACCCCTTAACATTTGTCAGAACAGTGCACTAGCCGTGTTCGATCAAGCCGCACTATATTCTGACTGGTTTCTGACAGTATGACGTGATTCTTCAAAGCAGTGTCCACATGTACGACTAGCGTGATGCTACTACGAACTCGCTGTGTACAAAGTAATGCACAAGCACTTCACAAGCCGCCATCGTCCAGACCATTGCGGCGTCCATCTCATATCAATAAACAGAAACGCTAAAGTATTTGCTACAGATGCAGCCCTGCCTAGTAGGCATTTTATCTTGACTTTGGGCTCGTACGAGACTAAGCTGCGCCTGTCTCCAGAAATCATATCATATTCTTCACAGCCAATCAATGAACAGGGTATTAGATGATTCGCGAATACCTGACTATCACGTGAACAACAATTCTTTTCAATTCTAAAAAGTTATCATCTCCAACTCTAGACGGTTGCATGCTAGGTAATAAGGCACCCCAGTCACATCTAGCACGCGCCACACCCATACTCATCAAAGTGAGGAATTTTCGACTTCAAAGGCTTATTCTAGGAACACTTAGACAGTACGCAGGATTTGTTTTATAGAATCCAATCTATACACGACTTTGACCAAGTTACTGCTCCGACCAACTTGAATCTCTTATGCTCAAAAGCCTGAATCTTCGAACCCCTCTAAGAGTGGATCACGACGGCGTATTGTCCAGCAAGACCACCACCTTCGTTGTACGGGAAGCAAACTTCTCCAGAAACATCGCCACCATCGCAGTTTCCATGTCCTTAAATTTGTCAGTTTGTTTTTCTCACTGCGTCTTAGCTATCGGGAATCAACAACTTACCTGTAGTGCATTGTAGGTAGGCGGTGAATCCGACGTCACCAGTCTGACCTTCTCCAATCGTAAACAGGCGGCTACTGGTGTCCGTAAGTTCTTTGCTTTGTGTGGTCGTGGTGCTCAGCCCAAGTGAAAGAATATCTGCGAATCCGATATCGACGCCAACGGTGCTTGACCAGCCTTGGGATCGGCTCTTAGTGATTGTGACAGAGCCGGGGCCGGAAACACCAGTCATGACGATTTGGGTGTCATCAGCAGGGCGAGTATATTCTTCTTGGCCAGGGTTCGGAATCCATGAGTTCGATTTGCAGCGGGAACGTTTGACAACCTGGTCCAATGGAGCATCGGCCACCCTCTTCGTCTTCACAGCCGTAACGCCCGGCGGGGGGCCTTCCTGAGCCGGTGCGATGACATTACCGTTGACATCTCTGAGATATACACCAGATGCGCCACCCTGGGCAATGCCGTCTCTTCCAAACTTGACAGAACGTTTGGCGCCCGCTGCATCGCAGTCGCCAATGCCACAACAGAACTGGACCATGAAACTTTTTTCAAGACTGAGCTCGGCGCAGACTCCATGGGAAAAGGATGCTATCTCAAACCCACATCCAGCCACGGTTGTGTCAGCTGGGGACTTGACAATAACCTTGCAGCCCGGGTCCGGCTGTTGGACGTCAAGGTAAGCCTGGAAACCGCTGGACATGATTTGTTAGTAAAGCCCTGAGAAAGCGTAGAAGTATCATGAAGGATCTCACCCGCCAGCTGAGCCACCAAAGCCTTGATTGGCAAAAACGTCATCTGTATTATAAACAACACAGTTGGGATACCCTGTGCCAGCCGTGGCTACAGAAACAGGACAGTCACTACAGGTGTTATCTTTGCAGAAACCAAATGGGTCGGCAAGCACTCCATTAAGAGCAGCTGCGAATAGAGTGGCAGTGAGAGTCGCTTGAAACGACATGATGTGCAGGAGGTATGACGAAGATTGATATGAGTCGTAGTGATAGTGTTTGACTGTTGGCTGATGAGGAGCATGAATCTGGGAAGAGGAAATGGCGGGACTTTATAAATACCACGATGCTAAAACCCAGAGCATCCATTCAGCGGAGTCATGGCAGCTCTCGGATACTAAGGAGGCTTCCACCTCAGCCCCCCACAGTCGATCCTCTTCACATCAATTCTCGTGCCTCAGATACTTCGAGAGCGACATCGAGAACGGGCATGGTAGACCCGGTTATCAGGGTTTAGTTGGGTATTCTAGGTACCTGCTTAGGCCCTGTTTTGAGCGTTGACCGAGGTCATTCTCTTCGAGTGGGGGAAATACATTAGATGTGCCTTAACACTGCTAACGGGGTATCATTTGTTCACAAGCGTACAGCAGTTTCACTTATCCTCATCTACGTAATTCTGCACAACACGTTGATCTCTCTTAGGAAGGTCGGCTAAGTAGGACATTGATCGTTGCGGTCAAGTACATACTGCAGCGAAAATGGCGCATATTTGCCAGGAGTATACGGCCAGTATTCTGCTTTGATATGTTACTTGTAGTAAGTTTAAGCGACGAGCTGTCAACTGCTCATGTGAGATCAACTGAAGATCCAAGCATAGCCACCCTATGCGAGGTCGAAGGAATGGAAAGGATGGACTTCCCCACATGAAACAAGCCCCTTTCATGCTTTATCTGGTTCATGACGTACCAACTGCTATTATTTCAACCCGATTCCCGTAAAGGATATAGTAGTAGTAAGTGGAGTTAGTCTTCCTCTACCTGCCCTTTGCAGCAAGTAAGGCTACCACGATGTTAACGTGCGACGTATGAGGCCTTAGGCTGCTGATGCCCGCCGATCGCGGTGGTTTCCATATGATACGATTGGTTATAAGACGCCTACACCCGTCAGATCGCTCGCGTCAATAGAAGACCCATAGAAAGACCTCCTTTTTCTAGACTTGCAAGGCTGATCTACCATACTTTTAGCTACATGAGATCTGCGGAGGAATACTACCCCAGTGTCGGTAAATTAAAGAGGAAACGCCGACAAGGCAAAACGCAATAGATCTGCGACTAGCTCCAAACGTAGGGACTGCGAATAACATCATTCCTAATGTCAAGCGGTGTACGATAATGACGTGTCATTGGTAACGCGGGTTACCATCCCGGTTACTCAGGTGTCGGGAGTATCAAACCGTACAAGTTGACTAGGTATTAGTATACTGCCTATGAAACGGCTAAGAGAACTTCCAATTCATTTGATGATTCTACACAATCACCAACACTATCTGTACCTCAAGTCAAGTTTTTAAGACGCTCAAATAATCAACATGCGGTTCACAGTTGTTTCTCTCGTTTCCCTGGCTATGATATGCCAGCCCGTACTAGCCTCATGGTAAGCGCAAGATCTCAGCGGCCTATTCAGCTTTCAGAATAACATACTGATGATGCGAAGGAGACTCGACTTTTATAAGAGTGGCTGCCCTGACCCAGACGACGCTGGGTCGGGGGACATCACGGGAGGCACAGCTGGCGAGCCTGGCCAGGAACTCTGGTGCATCTCAACCGGATCTGCGCATAATGTCGATGTCGTCGGCATTGAGGCGGATAATATGATTGCCACCTTATTTTCTGACTGGCAGTGCACTGCCAAAATTGCGGATGTTGAAACCGACGGATGCCATGTTATCCCATCTACTGTAAGTGGTTTCATCCTGTTGGTATACCTAAATGTTACTGACCTACATTTCCACCCCTAGACTGTCATTGAAGCTGTGCGCATTTTGCCCAAATAGACGACGATAACGGATGTCAAAGACTTCCTTACAGTTCTTGCCTATTCTTGCTTCGTGATGGATACGGTAGAGCCTCAGCAAGCCGATACATGTGGATGAGGGGAATACGTGAATGTAAGGCAAGGCTGTTCGATATTCTACTTTTTCAGCGTAGTCGAATTAAAATAGTTTCAAGTACATTTCCAATTGAGGTCAACTATCATGATTAATTGAGGCCGATGATCTTAATTGTCTGACGAGCTTGACTGTCATATTGAGCTTTTTTCCCAAGGCCAAAGAAACCTCAAAGGCCTTTTCATCAAATTTTGCAGTGTGAAAAGAGAAAAACTTACTCTTCACAAAGATTATACGAAGTTATCCACACATACCTAGCGCATACATTTACCTGCAAAAAGCGGAACCTTTTCCAGACACTTAGATTCGAACGCAAACCCAAACACTACATTTTATGCGCGGCGGCGTGGCTGTGTGAGCAAGAGGGAAGAAAGTGGAAGGAATCTGGCTTGCCAATAGTAGTGCTAGACCTGCTGTCAGCCCGAAGAACGAACTTCCAAGTGCTCGGGCTGAAGCTATAACATTTGCTAAAGAATGAATTAGACGAAGTAGGTCACGGAGCTACGTTTCCTGCTGCGTGCCTTTTGCTTGGCCCAAAGTTATAAGTTCCCTACAGCTCGTGTCAGTGTGTGCTGTGTACTACCTTAGCTTAGTGATTGATCACTACCCTATATCTTCCTGATTACTCATCCACGAAATCACCAGATGCCACCTCTCGCTTCCCCTCACAATAGTAGCTCCTGAACTCTGAACAACAATAAGCTCACTGCAACTATCAACAATTCGACATGGCAAACACCGATCACGAGTCCGTGGTTCCCACGACTCCCCAGTGGTACATGCTCGAGTTTACTTTCAGCATCAACGACACTGATGCCACGATGATAGCATTGTGTAACGGCCGACGCGTCATTGTTCATCTCGTCGCCGAAAACTTCTCTTCGTCACCCTCGTTAAAAGAAAAGTATCTTTTCTCTCTACAAGTAGCACATAACTTCGAGTTGGAAGGATACACCGTGGAGGACTTCTGGGACTGGATTGCAGAGCCTCTACTCCCTGTCTTCCGCGAAATGGATGCCCTGGAGAGCACGCCAAACAGCCTGGACATCTTTTTCTTCCCCGAAACACACGCCTATACCTTGCGCGCCGATGGAGACTCGCTAGCTGCTATCCCTCACCATGGAGGAGAGCCAGAAATGCCCATGTTCGGTATTTCTCTGTCCGAAAACCACTGCTCATCATGGCCTTCTTTCAAGACAATCGAAGTTAAGCCATGTCGAACGAACGCCGTTCCTGGTCGACAATCACCTGTGCCAGCTAAGGTACTTTTGCAGGATGGCACCGTCGCGTTCCTAAAACTCATGCGCTACGGGGACAGGAGCTCTCTACTGAACGAGCTCGATACGTATGGGAAGATTCGCGACGCTCATCTTGACCAAGCGCTACGGATATCGCGCCTTCTTGGGATGGTGCGAGATGATACTGGCCAGGTGCTGGGCCTGCTTCTGACCTACGTTGACTGCGAACGCAGGACGCTATTTTGCGCGACAAAATCGGAAACAGACTACTCCCAGCGGCTGAAGTGGGCTGGACAAATTGACCACACAATCGCCCACTTACACGATGCCGGGGTCGCTTGGGGCGATGCCAAGCCAGACAATGTTCTCATTGATCGTCATAATGACGCCTGGCTTATTGATTTCGGCGGCTCATACACAGAGGGCTGGGTGCCTAGAGAGCTGGCAGGGACCGTTGAAGGCGATTTGGTGGCCTTGGGAAAGATCAAAGACTTTTTGGGTATAAAATAGCGCGACAGGTCGTCAAAGTATGCAGGCCTGGTATTGTGGAAGACTTCTTTGTATTGGGAGTTTGATCTCTGCTATAACTGAGATTGACTGAGTAGGATTTGTTGAAGTATTTAGGAAGTCACGTATTATGGCTGCTTTATGGAACGGTGAGTTAAGACCACGCCACGAAAGGCCTTAGGTTATTTATAAGATCAAGCTGCAAATACCCGTTTTATTTGTGGAAGACAGAATAGCACCTTACTAGTAACACCCTTATGATATGCTTCTCCCCAAACGCTACGCAGATTCCTTACCAATTATTGCAGTAATGTTTTCCTGGCAAAATTCTTTAAACGAGATAAAACTCTCAGGGGCGAAATCTGTAAAAACTCCACCAAACTCATCGTCAACGCTGGCATCAAGAACAGGGTATCGATTCGGAGCCATCCAAATACGACCGTCGATAAGCCCAGGGTGGAGAGGCGTGTCATTTTGTATTGCTTGCTTCGCCACTCTTAGCAGTGGCTTGATAATAGGGAAAAACCAGAAGGTCTGGTATTGGTCCAGAAATCCATCCTTGTTGCAAGTATTGTGGTAGAAAGAGTAGATCACCTCTGTGCCAATGTTGGTATCGAACGGCAAGCTTTGCACCCAGTTCTTGGATTTCGTGTAGAGTCGCTCGCCCTTGGGTAGCGAGTCGAATACTGTGGTCATGGCTCGATAGACGAGAAAGGGCATCTGTATTCTGAATGGCCTGTGATGCTCTCTACCCTGGTTGTAAGTGTCGTTTACTACCGACGCCGTGAGGTCATAGTTGTTGTAATGCAAACTCCGCATCCAAGGTTCGTTGTGACATTGTGTCTGCGTAAAAATGGACTCGAAGTCGACGAATATATGATACTCAGTTGTGTCATTCGTCCCTGCTTTCGGCTTGGGAAATTCGACAACTTGAGGGGCATCGGGATATTTACCACCAGTCATGTCAATAGTCCTTTGATATTCTTGTCGTGCGTACAGCGTGCTGATGTAGACTTGATCTCTGTCGCGGCCTTTCCATTCCAGGTCGTATGTATCCTCGATCAACTGCTGAGTGTCATCGATCAACTTGCGGAAGTCTCCCAGCGGCGCTATGACAGTCCCAGAGTTCAGATGCTGAGGATCGGAGAACACAATATCGCCATCATCTGTCCTGGGCCCAAAGGCATACCGCGGTAACCCCGAGAAAGGGATGAGAAAGCACCGCGAGTTCTCAGGCCAGCATATTTTGCCGGCACCCCACAAGATGGTCTGGCGCACGCCTAGCTCGTGAAGCTCTGAAACTGTGATGCCGCGCTGTGCAGCCAATTTCAGGTCTGCCTTGCTAGTCATTTCGAAGTAGCGCTCAATCATGACTTCGACAGGGACTTGCGCCAAAACATCGAAGCTGTCCATGACCATAATGAGGTCATCATCGTTCCAGTCTGTGAGATTATGGATATAACGCTGAATGGCGAGAATCTTCGCAATGTGCGCTTTTCCAGAGTCGTACTGATCTTCGCCTTTGTAGCCCACGATGACTGGAACAGGATATCTGTTGACGAGTGCTGATGCAATGCTTGCACAAACCGGGGGTTTGGAAATGGTAGATGGGATCAGGTAGTGTATCCGTGAAATCCTGACTTGATTACTGTGTGTTGGGGCATAAACCAGATTCTATGCTCAAGGGTCAATAAGACAAAATTTGCTCAAGGCATGTTAGGAAACTGTACTGACGGTTACATTGGAGTAAAAGCTGATAATCAGCAACACCATGGCGATAACGGCAAATGCCGTGACATGGTATGGGCTTGGGGCCTTGAGACTGACCATGTTTGCGATTCACAGTTAGTGAAAAGACTAAAAGAAGTAGAAACGTCAAGCAAGCCATTCCCGTCACTACTCAACGCTTCCTACCTTACATGTTTATAAGGTAAGACGCGCCTTTACCCCTTTCCTGTAATAGCCTAAGCCATGGCAGCGGCAAACAACGGAGGCGCGGCGCGCTAACCAGACGACTAAAGGAGTACTGCGTGCATCACCTTTCAGGTGCCAGGCTGAAAGTTCTTTTTTTGTACCTATCCGCTGCTAAATGGAGGAGGAATTTATAAGCTATTGACGTGGCTTTCAATAGTGTCGCCTCGAGATGTCCCACTTGGGAATGGTCCCACGCCACATAAGTCTTAAATTGCTTAGTCAGGAGACTAAGTCGTCGTCGAACACATTGAGAACATAGTTTGCAGCGTCAACAGTTATTCATCCTTTGTCAACTACAACTGGCCCAATCCAGCACTACTCCTCAGCTAATACCTCTCCAGACGACGTGGATCGCAAGGAGCGCTGGACTTTGCCACTGGGACGTTGAAGGGCGCGACATGGCGTTGCAAGCATGGAGCCAGGCAGGACTTCAGCAAGCACTCATTTTCGCTGGTCATTGGAAATTCTGGAAAATCGTGATTCCCATTGTTGTCATCTCGACGTCGGTTGCGATTTTGTTTTCACTCACAGAAGTAAGTAGTGGTGTTGTCAATATAGTATAGTATTTGACCAAAATCTAGGCCAGCCAATATCTCTCTGCCTCTGGCATCTCTTATGCGCCTGACAGCTCCAGCGTGCCCGCCAAATCTCATATTCTCGAGAGCTCATATGTTCCAACAAACACTCACGTCACAGGGAGCCCGCACACATCCAGAAACTCTGCTGTTGCCGCAAGTCAGTCTGCCGCAACCGGACTACCTCCCAAGCAGTGGGATGTTGATGGATGGCCTGTTGCAGAAGTCCAGCCGCCCCTATTGCGAAAAGACCGGCGTTTTGTAGTGATTGTGCCTGCGACAGGGCCGGACCCGAACCTGTGTAAGACGGTACTCAGCGCCATTGCTCTTGGATACCCAAGCCCTATCATTGTCGGATGGGGAGTGGACCACCGTATAATTACGAAGTGGAATGGTGGCCCAAACCTTGTGAAGGTCCCTGCCGTGCTGGACTACCTGGATTCAGCCCTCCGTCACGATGCTCATCCAAGTGAAAAGCTGGAGCATGACGATATTGTGCTCATTGTTGACGCTTATGATATCTGGTTTCAGCTTCCTCCTGAGGTTATGTTAAAGCGATATCATGCCATCAACGAGAAAGCTATGCATCGGCTGAGTGCCCAGTGGAACGGACAAAATTCCGGGGATATGCCCATGCGGCAGACCGTTGTTGCAGGTAGTGAGAAAAACTGTTGGCCTAGGCCTTGGATTGGGTCTAACATACAGTGCCCAAGTCTTCCCGACAGCCCAGCCAGGGAAGATCTCTATGGCCCGATGACCGATAACAACCAGACTGAACGGCACAACCTACGACCACGATATATCAACGGAGGAGTTTATATTGGCCAGGCAGCTGATGTCAGACGTATGTTTCGCCGTGCACATAGCATCATGCTGGAAGAAATCAACAATGGCAAACAGTTGAGAAGCGAGCAGGGCCTCACCGGTCAGGTTTTTGGCGAGCAAGAGGTATGGCGACAGTGGCGAAGAGACAATAGTCAGACCAAGGACGAGGCCATTGCTTCTGCTCTGATCCAGCGGGACTTTGAGTATCACATTGGGCTTGACTACTTCCAAGTCTTAACTTCACAAACCCACGACGCAGCAGGAGACGGAAACATTATCCTACTGAATAATCAATCGGCAATCAACAAACACTCAGCAGAATTGAACATCTCCCCTGTTCGCTTACGAGGGATTCCTGATGATATCAATTCCACTAGGAATCCGCTGGTGGGTTTGGTTGATCAACCGGCCTGGGGAGAAATGCCACTATATGCCGACTTCTTCACCGAGTCTATCCCTGTTATACTGCACCATAACGGCAAAGGTCCCGGGCAAAAGCAGCTACGGCAAGATTGGTGGCACCTCCCGTGGTTCTTCAAGTATCTTCGGCAATTAGTTCAACGACACCTAATACCAAGTGAGCCAGCTGTTCTGTCGACGGTGGAGACTAAAGACGGGACAATTACCTACCGACCTTTAGATGCTGAGAAGCTGGGAAAAAAGCCCCGGATGATGAAGGACTCCGCTACGGAACGTTTGAAGGAAGCCGACTTTGATACTATCTGTGGCGCCCCCAACGAGCCATGGTGGGACGAGGTTTTCCGTGACGGACTGGGAAGCTTGCTCTAAATGCAGGTGAACGCATATTAATCATGTTATGTAGCAGACGAGTGTTATTACAGGACCACATATTTCCCAGCTTGGCGAGGAACTTCAAGTGAACAGACCG
Source organism: Stylonectria norvegica (assembly GCA_014621405.1). NCBI lineage: Eukaryota > Fungi > Ascomycota > Sordariomycetes > Hypocreales > Nectriaceae > Stylonectria > Stylonectria norvegica. The sequence goes on along the minus strand of JAANBC010000006.1, from coordinate 160,369 downwards.
AGATGGTCTGACAAGACAGCCGGCACAGCCCTTCCGATTGATTAGTCTCAGCTTGCTTTCAATTGAGCACGCTCCTTGGGCAAAGAAATGATTGATTATACCCGTTCAAGAGGCCTTTTGAGGAAAAGCTTAGCCGCCGGTTGATGGGTAAATTTATAGTAAGCTGAACTTGCAATCACCCAAAACTCTATTACTTAAACCCTACTAATCTCGACTCCTGAGACACAATCTTGGCAAGATCCGAGATACTGCTAGTGGCCCTCAGTACCATCAGCTGCACATTGGCCTGCAAATAAGCTCCGATCCAGTTTCGTAACTCCACAGCCACAAGCGAGTCTACTCCATAACTATCCAGGCTCTGAGCGGCGCTGAGAGACTCTACAGGTGTGGCGATGAGCTTCCCGAGTTGGTGCAGGATAGCATCAGTTACAATACCGACAGCGTCCTCGAACCGACTCGCAGCCTCGAGCAGCTGGGGAACACCGATAGAGGTGCCCTCGGACGTGCCGCTTCCTTTTCCGTGTCGTACGACGTGCGCGAACCTTCGATCTGTCATACCGACATCCTCAGCCACAAACTTTTCTCCGTCTGGTAACAGACTAAGTGAGCAAACACTCAGGGATGGTACGTCTTTGTCGCTGCCGTATGGATGTGTTACGGCGTAGCTTAGGAGCGCAAGCAAGTGTGACACGCTGACAGTCCCGAGACCCTGCCGACGGAGCGTCTCCGCAATTTCGGGGTTCTCACTTACAAAGCCGGCTTCGAGCACGGCTCCGATGTTGATAGAAAAGGCGGGTAGGCCGATCGCTACACGGTGTCGAGCCAGCTCGTCCTGGAAGCTGCATGCTGCGGCATAGTTCGACTGCCCAATGTTCCCTCGTATCGCCACTGCCGATGACATGATGATAAAAAAGTCGAGGGTACTGCCAAATGCCTCGTGTAAATTCTTCGTACCGCGAACCTTGGGTGCGAGCGCACTACGCCACTGCTCATCAGTTATGTCCTCGAAGATGGCATCTTTCAGCACCATGGCGGACTGGATGACACCACGGATTGGGGGTAGGCCTTGAGTTAGGGACTTCTCAATCAACGAAGAAACAGCATCCTCCAAGGTCACATCACACTCGCGTGCAACTACCACGACACCCTTGGCTTTCATTTCTGCAATGAAAGCTTGGCCGTCCTTACTTTTCGCCCCAGATCGAGAAGCAGAAACAATGTTCCGAGCACCGCAATCTGCCATCCAAGCAATAATTGCTCGTCCCAAGCCGCCAAAACCACCAACCACGACGTATGTAGCATCAGCCTTAAGTTGGGCTTGTTGCGGCACTGGAGGGATGGCCTTGACTTCCTGTTTCTCCTGGACTGTCAGGATGATCTTCCCCGTATGTTTCCCTCCCTGAATCTGTCGAAAGGCCGCTTCCATCGCAGAGATCGGCATGACTGTCAACATGACAGGCTTGATATGCTCTGCTTCGGCGAGATCTGCGACGTCTCGGAGTAGGCGCTTGGCCAGCGTCTTCTTAGTGTTGATGATCAGTGTTAGGTCAACGTACGCGAATGTGATATTCTTCAGCAGAAATGCCATAGGCATGAGGGCATCGTCCATAAGCTCCTTTCGTCCCACCTCGACAAACCGCCCGAACGGGGCAACAAGGTTACACGATTCTCGGAATATCTCCCCAGAGAGGGAATTTAGAACAACGTCAACACCATAGCCAGCGGTGATGCGTTTGATGCCGCTGTGGAATGCTGTTGTTCGACTGGAAAACATGTGGTCCCGAGCAATGCCGTACCGTTCTTGGAGCAGGTCTCGCTTTGAGTTGCTGCCAACAGTGACGAATATCTCTGCTCCGATATGTTGCGCCAGCATGATGGCAGCTTGTCCCAGAGCGCCAGCAGCGGAGTGGATTAGGATCTTGTCCCTTCTGCTTAATTTGCCCATGTCGACGAGAGAGTAATAAACTGTCGTCCATACAATCGGCAGAGAAGCACCCTCCTCATATGTCAAGTTATTTGGTATGATTTGACAGCAGTCGCCATGCACAACCGGATAATTGGTATAAGAGCGGGAGTACAAAGCGCACACACGATCGCCCGACTTGAAACGATGACGCATGTTGGTGCCTACATCAATCACTACGCCGCTGCAGTCATTTCGCATTTCGGTGATGCCTTCAAGCTGACCGGCGGCGATGAGAACGTCTTTGAAGTTGATGCTCGCTGCCCGGAGCTCAATCCTTAGATCGTCGGAACCCATGCAAGGAGCTTCTATATCATCCTTCCATCGAAGACTGTCCAAGAGACCAGTAACACCCAGTTCTGCTGTGAGTATGCGATTCTTGTCCAAAAATGGCACCATCTCGGGTCCAGATTCTTGTCTACTGCGGTGCACGTAGTTGGTGATCTCCCGACGGGGAATGAGGCGGGAAACAAAAAGCTGGCCATCCCTTTCAGCAAATTCGTTCTCAACGGCGCTGGCTTCGAATTCCATGTCGAATGTCGGACTGTTGAGTATGGTCGGGAGAACTGCTGCAAGTCGTCTCAGAACTACATCATCTGGGCCTTCAATCTCTAGCGTGACGATGCGAATATCGGGATGTTCCTGGCGAAGTGTACGGGCAAGTCCTGTCCAAAGGCCACCGATTGTGTCCCTGAGATTTTGAAGTTGTCCACAACTAACCAGCAGAACTGCGCTTGACTTGAGTATGCAGCGCTGGAAGCTTTCCCACGACTCCCGATTAGGATTCTCACACAACAGTCTTCCAATCTCGGGCAGGAGTACAGTAATGCTCGAAGCCATCCGAGGTGTAGTGAGAGACCTCGCCTCAATTTCTATACCTGGAAGTGCAGCTTGGAAAACTGCAAGGCTGTGTGTAATCTTGCCTTCCTCAAATTCTGTCGTGACCAGGTCAAGTGTGGGTAGCCCAGTTCGCATCATGCCCCAGGGAGCACTCGTCACGAAGACAACAGTGGCAGACCCATCCGCATTGGACTTGTCTTCGAGCAAGGGTGAAGATACTGAGAACCCGACATCTTCCAACCGCGCAGCCCACTCTGAGCTGGGTAGCAATGGGCACAACGAGCCAGTGACTTCGTAGTCAGCCGACCATGATTCGGAGACACCGAGCAGAAGCCTGTAGAAGGTTTCGGCCTCTGTGCTCTCCATCAAAACAAACTTTCCGCCTGGCTTCAGTAGTGTCTTGATGTTTTCGAGTGCTTTGTTGATGTGCGTTGCAGTATGGACGACGTTGTTCGCGATGATCAAATCATAGCTCGATTCTTCAAATCCTTGATCCTTGGCCGCTTGCTCGATGTTCAAGACGCTACACACAATAGCATCACTGAGCTCGCCCAGCTGCTTCTGAGTTTCGTCAAGTCGCTTCTGTGTCCGGGTGGCCAACTCGTATCTGCTGACGTAGCTTTCGCTTCTCTCTTTTAAAGCATCAAGTATCTGTAGAGACAATGTCCCTGTCGCGCCACAGAGCTCCAGAACCCTCAGCCCCGGTTTCTGCCTACCCAGCTCGTGGCAGTAGCTTGCCAGCTGAGAGATATGTGAAGTGCACTGCAGGTTTTCTAGATCAAGGATCACAGGCGGATTGATCCTCCCAGTCGCGATATCTCTCAACTGCGGACCGAGTCGAAGTGTAGCCTCGCCGATGGCCCCAATTTCCAGACCACTAGGGCGTATCGGGAATGTTGAAAGTGTTGGTGATGTGCGAGCATTTGGTGGCAGCAATGACTCCAAGAAACTAAAATAGTGATCTTGAAGCTGTTCAGCCCTGTCGAGCTCTTTGAGTGCAGCTTGTATGTAGTGCTTGGCCAACGCGTTCAGGAAACTGGTTCGCTCCGGAGCAGGTCTCCGCAAGTCGACGGATTTGCAGATACTATCGCGATGTTCCACGGTCCACGAATCGACATAAGTAACCCATTCCTGTCCGTGACAGATGTCTCTAGTCTCTTGGCCCAGCATAGTGTCTTCAGGGAGCTTTGTTGTATGAACGCCGTGGGCTACAAGGACCACATTCGATTCAGTGCTTCCACTACTCTGAACAACGACATTGTAGTCCAATGTGTCCCGAGTCCCTGTCGTTGTGGAATGTATCTCCGCACCTGCTCCAGGAGACCGATTGAAGATTCGCAGCTGTTTGATGAAGGTCGGCACTACAGTTGACTTCACGCCTCGCTCCAGATATATGTTGGAGCAAAGACCATGAAACAGGCAAGAATCTAACAACGCTGGGTGGATAATATCGCCCATGCCACCTTCAGCAGTTTCCAAGATCGGTTGACGGGCTTTGGTGACACAATCCAGTGCGCAGTTACAAATATCCGAGACACAATTAAACGGCTCCTGCCAATCTAGTCCTTTCCCACGGCTTAGGTGGTAGAACTTCAACGGACTTGTCGTGTGAGTGCATCGTTCTTCGACATGTGGCAGTCCGTCCATGTCAGGGATGACGTCAAGAAGATCAACTGCCTGTGTCTCCGCTTGAATTGCGCCACGGCAGTGCTCATTCCATGCTCCATCAGGCCCTACGGTGAAGATCCGGAAATCTTTCCAGGTGCTGGAAGATCCACGCGCTGAACGAACCTCGGGGCGGAGTGAGAGTGATATCTCGACATCCGGACCATCTTCAGTTATAACGAGAGCCTTCCCTATGGAGATATTGCGGAAAACGATGCTTTCAACGGTAGCAGATGGATTACTTTTGAGCATATATTGCCGCATGGCCTGCACAGCCATTGTAAGATAGCCAGCCGCTGGGAAAACGATTTGCCCCTGGACTCTGTGACCTCGTAGCCAAGGGGAGTCCTTCAAGCTCAGTATTCGACGCCATCGCGGCTCCGAGTGATTGACATCCGAGCACAGTGTACCAAGCAGTTCGTGTGGTAAGTGTTGTCTGTGCCTGTAATCTTTCGATATGCGAGTCTCGTGCCAGAAGGTACGCTGGTGATCCCAGGGGTATGAGGGAAGGTCGACGAGGAGTGAAGGCGGACAGTCTCGGTCAACTTTATTAAGTTCTGCAGGTCTCGGAGAGGCGCTGTGGGTATGCAAAAAACCCAAGCATTCAAGAAATGCTACCTCGGCGTCTTTACCTCGCTTTAAGGTACTGGAGTAGTTGATTCGACCTGCTTCTCCAGGTAATGATTTCAAGATCTGTTTGATGGGCCCTCCCAGCTGAGAGTGTGGGCCAACCTCAACAACCAGGTCAATCGACTCTCCTCGAAACCTTTCCTGGCATAAGACGCTAACAGCTTGCGAGAAAAGTACTGGGCTCAACAGGTTTTGAACCCAGTAGTCATCACTCAACGCGGTCCCTTTAGGCACCTCGGTGCCACTGACGGAGCTGAACATTCGGACTGAGGAGGTTATGACTTGTCGACTCTGCAATAGCCGCTTCAAAGAGGTGGCATAGTCATTTTCCACAAGCGTCATTTGATGTGAATGATATGCAGCGCCGTTTGTCATGAGCTTGCGGTTGAAGGTGCCCTCTGAATCCAATGCTTCCTTCAATGCATCGATGGCAGGGGCATCTCCCGAGACAGTGACGCTAGATGGGCTGTTGAAGCACGCGATTTTGATGCGGCCATATTTATGGCCTAGATGAGATATGTGACCTTCGATTAGGTTTGGATCTGCTCCAACTGCTAGCATGGCTCCGGCAATCTCGAGTTCTCCCGCAATGAGTTGGCCGGTAAACTTTCCACGAAAGTAGGAGGCTGTGATGGCGTCTTCGAACGAAATGGCGCCCGCCATGTAGGCTGCTGCAATTTCTCCGCTTGAGTGACCAACTACAGCGCATGCTGAGACTCCAGATTGAACAAGTAGGTCAACAAGAGCGAGCTGGATGGCGGTACATGCTGGCTGAGATACAGCTGGCTGGTTAATGCGCGATTCACTTTTGGGACGGCATAGCTCGCTGAGTAGATCCCAGTCGCACCCCAAGTGTATCAGCTGCTGGCGTGCTCGCTCGATGGATTTTGCAAACGAAGGGTAGCTATGGAGAAGCTCACGTCCCATTTCGGGATACTGTGCTCCCTGGCCACTAAAGACAAAGGCAATACGAGGCTCAGCCTTTACATCTCGGTGAGGAACGGAAGAGCATGTTGCCAGGTTGAGTTGCTGAATTAAGTCGTCCATATTGCAAGCGACTAATATCAGCCGGTGAGGATGAGTAGACTGCTTTCCGAGACTGTAAGCCAGTCGAGCCATGATAGAATCTGTATTCGGTGAGTTACGATGCTTTGTGACGAGGTATTGAGCAAGTCGGCTGCACGTTCTCTGGCATGAACTTTCACTCGATGCGCTGATGAAGAACACACGCGGCGTTTTTGCGCCGAAGGGTGAAGTTGAAAGTCTGTTATTCAACGCCAGACGCATAGCTGTCGATGTTGCAATGTCTGTCACTCCGTCTATCACAACATGGGCGTTTGTGCCGCCGTATCCAAAGCTACAAACCAGCCGTTAGTATAACAGGCGGATATTGAGGGTGAACCTATGCACACACCTGTTGACCGAGATTCTGCGGAGATTGCATCGTTCAAGCTTGATAGGAATCTATCTCAGTATTAGTCAGTGAATCTATCATATTAACAAAAGCAAAAGACAGGACCGTACCCGTAGCTTCCACTCATTCAAAAGAACGTCGGGATTGTGTGTTTTGTAGTTAGCTTGGGGTGGGATTGTTCCATGCTCTAACATAAGTACGGCCTTGATAAGTCCGGCTAGACCTGCGGTACCCTCGGTATGTCCGATATTGGCCTTGATGGACCCGATAGGCAAGGGGTTATCAGATGTTCGTCCCTGTGTAAGTGCTGCAGCAATAGCACTAGCTTCGATGGGGTCGCCAACCTTGGTTCCCGTTCCGTGAGCCTCGACGTAGTCAGCATGTAGGTCCAAGTTAGCTTGCCGATATGCCTTGATTATTGCCTCCTTCTGAGCAAGAGAGCTAGGGACACTGATACCTGGCGTTCGGCCGTCTTGGTTCAGTGCTGAGTTACGAATCACTGCGCGAACGTGGTCTCCGTCCCTCAAAGCAGCCGAGAGGGGTTTCAACAGAACCCCGGTGCATCCCTCACCCCTTCCGTACCCATTCGCTCTAGAATCAAAGGCGTAAGATCTGCCTTCCTTAGAAAACATCTTTAGCTTGCTTTGGTAGACAAATCGCTGGGGGTCGAGGAGCAAGTTCACGCCGCCAACGAAGCATTGTGACGACTCTCCAGTACGCAGACTGTTGACAGCTTGATGTAAAGCCACTAGGCTAGAAGAACATCCAGTATCAACGGTGAAGCTAGGTCCGCGCAAGTTGAAGTAATATGATATGCGGTTTGACGAGATTGCCGGCCCCGTACCGGTTGTGAGGTAGAGGGGGGATGCTTCGACATCGCGGGTTTGAATCTCGTGATAATCGGCAGTCCACTGGCCGACAAAAACGCCCGTGTTTGAAGCCCATAAAGATTCTGTACTGATTCCTGCATTCTGGAAGGATTCATACGCGATCTCTAGAAGGATCCTATGCTGGGGATCCATGGCCTAGAGAATAACGCAGCTTTAGAATCATACTAAAAACGATGAGTGTCGGGGCAGTGGAACAACTAACCATGGCTTCAAAATGGTGTATGCCAAAGAAAGCAGCATCGAATGCTGATACGTCCTCTTTGAGGAAATGTCCACCACCAGTGTTTGTCTGCCCCGATCTTGGTCAGTAGGTCATTTAGTAGATGCTGACTTCGTATGGCCTTACGGTTCCAGCCTTGTGCGCCGATGGATCCTGGAAGGCCTTCATATTGAACCGTTTCCCCGGCCCAGGAGTCCATGCCGTTCGCCCAGAGACAAGCATATCCCAGAGACTCGAAGGATCCTGAGCACTGCCTGGAAGCCTGCAGCTCATTCCGATAATGGCGATCGGCTCAAGGGGTATATTGCCGGTTTGTGGGTGCGTTCCCAGATCGCTGAGGACTGACCATGGTGAGTGAGAGAACCGCTCACTATCAGGCGTCTGGGTCTGATCCCTGTCCTCGTCGACATTGTTGCTGGACATGCTGTTGATCTCCAGCTTAGAGCCTGAAGTATGGAGGTAGAAAGCTTTCGTGTAACTGTGCTCCTTTCCCCTACTTTGGAAATTTTCCACGGATTGGGAGAGCTCTCGATCAAGACGTTAAAAAGTTCAATATCAAGTTTTGAGTTGTCGACTGGTATCTCGACTGACAACGTTCACTAAGCCCAGGCTCAAAACGGAGACAACTAGAGACTCGATTTATCATCTCAACGAAAAGCTTGAGACCTGCCGCTGAGGCTTCGTAGTCCTATGCACACACAGCCATGTCCAGGTTTGTGGGTGGGCTTGAGAGAGACACACCGATGACGATCCGCGGGGCCTGTTGGGCATGCGAATGTCTCAAGCCGGGACAGGAAACAATACGGCAAGTTCGGAAAATTAACTCACACGGCTTCCATTCTTAGCCGGCGTTCCCACTTAGTGACGGCACGGCACGGCGCGAAGATCGATCGACATGTCATAAATGATCTGCAAGGAAACATTCCGAGGCCAACTCTCCAAGGGGGCCCCGTTCCTAGGTTGATCTCAGCCGGCAGCGCAGAAGAACTGCCGACATAAGACGCCTCGTATTTGTCGTGAGTTTGTATCCACTATCAGGTCTCAGTTTGGTAAAAGTGACGATCCGATGGCCAACAACAAGCGAACAGATGGGATTGTTCCATCATCTCCTCTGGCGACAGCCTTTTCCGTAATGGCGCATCCACAATGCACTCCGGCCCGGGCGAAATGTGATAGAACCGAGTTCCAACCTCTTTCTGTAGACATTACGCCGACTTACAGACTCGCTCAGTTCCGGTATTCCGATACACTCTTGAATCGGCGAAACCAATCTTGGCCATGTTTGCACTTGCTTGATATCTCTTGTCTCTTTGGCAGGTTTGGGGGTGAACCGCATTGCGCCCTGGCGGTCCATACTCTTACAACAAGCTCTGAAAATACTTTCAGAAGATCAATCCCTTGACAAACTTCGTTCCGCGGCCAACAACGTCGTAGGATTCCTTCGCTTCAGCCACGACCGTGCTGGCATCCTTTACAGCAGCCATACACAATCTATCTTTGAGAGGTTCCGAAATGGAAACATCTGTCATCAAATTGGAGGTCCCCCTCGGTGAAGAGGTGGTTCGTCTGTCGACGTTGGATCAGCAAGCACAGCGAAACTATGTCAACGTCCTTTTATTCTTCAAGTTGTCCGAAGCAAGCGACAACGAGAAAACCCTCTTTTACCTCAAACAGGGCTTAGGGGCCGCTGTGTCCGAGATCCCTGACTTTGCTTCCACGATTCACCCTCGCCCGGACTCCAAAAGACGAGAGTTGGAGCTTCGCCTTGGACCCGAGTCTGGAGTACCTCTTGAGATACGCAACCATGTGCTAATGGCACGATATCCAAGCGGCCAAATCAATCCACTACATGGCAAAACATTTGCCGCTCTAGCTGAAAACAACTTTCCTATGGCCAATATACCCAAGGATGCTCTATTCTCTCCCCAACCTAGTTGTGAAGAGCTAGCTCAGATTGGTGTCCCAGCACTCCTGGCAACTTTCAATTTGATCGAAGGCGGGCTAATCATGGCCCTCTCTTGGCATCATACGGTCTCTGACGCTCGTGGCATCAACACTTTCCTCACCTCCTGGGCACGTCATACCAATTCCTCGGCCACCCGAAGAGTTACTAGTACTGTCGAAGCTCCTGAGGAAGAAACTCGACAGAGATGGCGTCTGGAATACGGTCACCATAATGCGACGATTGCCATGTTCTCCGACTACGTGGTCGACCCAACAGCCCGGTCACCTGTTTCTTCGCTCTCGCCGCACCTGTTAGACCTAGTCGGCCCAGAGCCTACAGCAGCTCCTGTCAGTACATGGTACTTCAGTTTGGAAAGCTTAGAGTCACTGCAAAAGGCAATTGGCGAAGCCAACCCGAAGGAAAAGGGTCAATTTACCCGTAGCGAGGTTGTTGCAGCGCTCATTTGGAAGCACGTCAGCCTAGGCCGGCTCTTACATCGGGCTACGCCCGAGGCGACGTCGCTCTTCTCGACTCGTATCGACTTCCGGGCTCGGGTGAGACCGCCCCTTCATGACGCCTTCATCGGAAACGTCACAGAGCCAAACGCACGGGTGCGCATGTCGATCCAAGAGATATGCCGCGCTTCTTCGCCGGCCTCGCTGGCCGCAGTGGCTGAAGCAATTCGCAATGCAGCTGCCGATCTCGATGACGATGCTATGCGCCTATTTATCGGACTGATTGAGACACTCCCAGCCGTCACAGACTTGACCTGGAAGTACGATACCTTCCCAGGCCCAGACTTGGCAGTCACTGACATGTCTAACATGGATACGCTGCGTCAAAACTGGGGTGGTCAGCTTGGCCTTCCCATCTGCGTCCGATCTGGCTCCAGAGAAAGGGGGGTGGTGTACTTTTTGCCGCAGGATGCCAACGGTGGCTTGGAGGTGCAATTGCAGGTGGAGAAGGAGGTTGTAGAGAGACTTGAGGGAGATGAGGCTTTCTCACTATACGCAAAGTTTAGGTGTTAATACGTCCTGAAAGACAGGCTATGTGGCTCTCAGCATCTGTCAATCTTTGATGTTGGCCGTGTATAAACAACTTGATACTTCCTGTTTACCAGTTTTCGTGGTTTGTTATCTCCTTTCAATATCATAATTTTATCAGAGCCAGTATGCACAGAACTGAAGTTGGAAGTTTGGGGGCTGACAGAACTGGGGATACGCAATACACCCGTGATAAATCTTCCAATGGCAACATATTTCATCAGCTGCCAGTGAGTGCCATGTCTCGTAGTTTCTCGCAAATTCACGCCTATTCTACCTTGTTGATGTTTGAAAATAAAATAATGATCAGAGATAGAAGACGATGGTGACGTTCAACCCAATGTCATCATAACCCTTAATTCCCTCTTCAAGACTTTCCCGTTCTGGCTTTTCGGTATTTCCGCAACGAATTCCACCCTGTCATTCAACCAGTGGGTCTCGTGCAGACTCTGTTCCACCTGCTCATTGATGCTGTCTCGGAGTAATTCCTCATCAAGATCTGCGAGGGTGGACTTGGAGCGGACCACGAATGCTTGGGGTCGCTCTCCGGCGATGTCATCCGGTACGCCGATGACAGCGACCTCCATGATGGCAGGGTGTGCAAGAAGCAAGCCCTCAATATCAGCCGGGATAACTTGCATTCCCTACAGAAGCCGCCTCGCATTAGCCGCGTGAACCGGGACGGGTCGCGTCAAGAACAGGTTTGGGCAAGTGACAACTGACCTTAACTTTGATCATGTCTTTGAGCCGGTCACGAATTGACAGATGCTCTGAGCCGTTAGGTCCAACCTGCATGATGCCGACGTCTCCGGTGTGGAGCCAACCGTCGTTGTCAAGGGTAGTCTTGGTGGCCTCTTCGTCGCCAAGGTAGCCGACAAACAAACTCGGCGACTTAAAGAGAACCTCACCGAGTTGGCCATATTGGCTGATCTCTTCTCCGCCTAGTCCGACCAGTCGTATCTGACACTCGGGCAACAAAGAGCCAGAGGACCCATACCAGATGTCATGCGAGCTACTCAAGGTCGCAAGAACACAGGTTTCAGTGAGACCTAGCGAGAAGAGTTAGCTTAGTCTCACTTGCACATGCGGAACCTCGATGTGGGCGCATGGAAGATGGAACTCCGTTGGAAGCGTACCGTATGCGTGCAGGAATTGCCACTTGGGCTGCAGAACATGCAGCTTTGCTGTAAGATCTCCACTGAGAGCTGCCGCACCAGTAACAATGCTTCGGACTGTGGAAAGGTCAAAGAGGTCGAACAAGAAATCGTTTGCCGCCAGCGCTGCAAGTATGGACGGGACCTTGTTAGAAAGCGTTAGTTGTATTTCCCCTCCGTAACGGTCATGTGAGATCAGGGGTACCTACTATGTAAAGCCTCTCAATGCGGAACTTTGGTATCGAACTAAGCATGAGCTGCATATCGAAGCGCGGAACGACAACAAGCGTGTCTCTTCTCCACACAGCAAGATGTCCAAGGAGAAGTCCGTAACTGTGGCTGAAGGGGATAGCGCCAGTTGCAACTTCGCTACGGCCCTTTCTAGCGAGGCTTTCGTAGGCAGTAGCCTGCATAACGTTGACCATGAGACCATAGTGGGTAATCATGGCGAGTTTCTGTTCCGAGTTGAGCTTATTAGCTTCGAGTTCGCATTGGATGCCGAGAGATTCACCTGTTTTCCCGATGTTCCACTCGTAGCGCAAAGATATGCGACTTGGGTCTTTCCCTGGCCTTCTTCCCAGCGCAAGGGCTCCAACTGTTTCAGCAGAGATCCTTCGGCCACCAATTGATCAAGACATTTGAGGTCGACACTAAGGTCCGAGGATGCCGTATTGCTATCCGGAGCATCCACTGTATAAAGGTGTTTGACTGGAATGGACAGCTCTTTAGCGACTTCTAAGCATATTCCTTTCAGACTTTGACATGTAAACACAGTCTGACATCGTGCAGTAGCCATGTGAGCTGCCATCTCCGCAACTGTACTGGTCGAATGTATCGGCATGCAGATACCGTTGAGGCGATGAATGGCCCAGCAAAGCAAGAAATAGTCCATCTAACAAGATTCAGTCATGTCTCGGCTATGTACCGACGCAGTGAGATGGGGTGAAACCTAGATACTAACATTATTCAGTGCGTGAATAGCCACGACTTTATCCCAAGGGCTTCCCTCATTGGTTGACCATCCCAGATCGAGGGCAAGTGACCGGGAAACCCAGTCCACGCGTTGCCGTATGGTTTTAATTGAGTAAACATTCTCAGTAGAGACATCTACAAATGGCGGCTTCCCACTCGGCTGCAGGTCCATGCCTGAGCATCCATTGAGCATGAAATCTCCGATTGCAAGTGTAGTTGGTACGTCTCCGCTCATCTGCGGGACCCAAGGTGGCGTTGAGAAGACCATGGTATGCGAGCAATGACTCGTCACTCTCTTCTTGATGTCTTGATGCCTCTGGTTGGCTTTTGAATAACGCCTACGAGCTACTGGACGATACAGCCTTTTATATATCTCGTTCGGATGTAGGTTGTATCCGAGACTAGCTGCATATGCTTGTGGTCTGCTGGTTCAGCACGATTTGAAGTGCTTGGGACGATTAGCCAACGGTAGCCGGTTCGAATCAGACATCCATGGATGTCGAGCAACATACCATGGAATCCTACGTTGAAAGACGTAGGAACTCAATTTGATCCCTGAATACAGTTGTCCACTACCTTTAGTTAGTTAGTAAAACTCTCGGCAGTTCTGAGGTCGTGGAAACGATCTTACACCTGCAAAGTCATCAGGGGTGCCGGGTTCATTGCAATCATGAGCACTGTCGCTTGTCACCAAAAATTCTGATAAGCTAAGTCCTTGGCAGATTCAAATACTCCATAATGAAGACAGTCTTATTCTCCGTTAGTCTACCTTAATGTTAAATCTCTCAATATCCAAGCAACGAATTAATGTCACCGAGGTCGAGCTGAGTCTACAAGCATCGACATGGACAAAATCTTAGACAGATGAGAAAAGGCCAATTACCCTGAAGCACGAAGAACAGAGGCGAATCATACACTAGGAAGAACAAACTTGAACCTACGCCTCTGTTGGCTGAGTTTGGTCATGATCGCTGGGGAGTCTCACTTTGAGTAAGCTGGGTGTTTTCATTTGCTCGCATATGGGACAAGAAGGTTGAGTTGGTGTGTAAAACACCGGCCCTAAGTCCGAGTCCCCCGGCTCCTCCGGTCCCGAGCCGGATCGGCTTGGACTCATGGTGTAGCGGAATCACGGATGCAAGATAATTTTAGCAAGGTACGTAGCTACGTACTAGAATAACCCACTAAAGTACCGGGCCGCTTTCGCTCTGGGGTTGAAGTTCCCCTGCACTTATGCAGGTTTCAGGCCAGGGTCTTGCCCGTAGGTGACTCCGGGATGCATCTTGCATCGCAGATCTCCCGACTCTTCAACCTTGGGTATGCCATCAACTGGCCGTGGGTCTTGGATATGGAAAACTTTGCTTCCCGGTCTACAGAACTCACTTCTTGTAGGCAACGCAGCAAGGGTGGCTTGAACCAGGTTCGCCTAGGATTGCACCTACGTCACATTTTCACCCACGATTCTACATCATCCCTGGCCCTTCTTACTTGCCGTACTATTCGACATACTCCTGGAGACCGGTCGCATAACAACGAGCCGATAATTCTTAGCATTTTCTCCAGGGCCCAATTGAGGTTTGGCAGTCTTGGATAGTTCGTTCCATCAGAGCATTTGAAGCAATACAACCGTTAGGATGGCTGTCGCAACAGCCTCCATGCATCTACCGGCCAAAATCCCCTCTAGCAAAGGCGGTTGCATTCAAGATGACATTATGGCAATTTGTTCCCAGTGCCTTCATCGACCTATATCGAGAATTAACGCCAAAAAATCATTTCTCGCTCAGGGAGGAGACTCTCTGCTCGCAATCAAGCTCATGGCGCGTTGTCGAGAAATTGGATATACCATCAGTATCCAGGACATTCTTGAGGCTAAAAGCATCGCTGAACTTGGCAAATACGCAGAGCCAATGGACGGACTACACGGAGAAGTAAAGCACTCCGATGTTCTCAATATGAAGTCGGGGTCACTGCCACCACTTGGTCCGGCCAACATACAGGAGACAAACATCTTTACACCCGGTACACAACGTTCTCGGAGCTGTAAGCTTCAAGGGGTGCCCGCCGACTTTCCCCTAATGGATGTTACAAAGGAGGACTATGACAACCTCATCTCATCCAAATTGAAGCGCATTACGCCAGATCCCGTTCGCAACGTCGAGGATGTGTTCCCCTGTTCTGCCAATCAAGAGGTGTTCCTCACTGCGCAGGAGATCAATCCAGATATGTACCAATGCTCTGGCGTCGTTGAAATCAAGTCAGCGATTGTAGGCACCCCGTTGAACTACGACCGTCTCGTACGCGCTTGGGGCCGACTCGTCTCCCAGCATGGAGTCTTGAGAACCGTTTTCATCGACAGTGTCAATCGGTTGGGGCACTTTGATCAGGTGGTGTTAAGAGATGCACTCATTGACCTTGAGGTTGTCGGCGATGCAGATGAAGTCTCTACCAAACTGCAATCAACGCCACGCTATACGCATACATCCGCAAAATACCACGCGACCCATCGGGCAACACTGTTCAGAAGAAGTGATTACGCGGCCTCTCTCAAACTGGAAATCTCCCACGCTCTCATAGATGGGGAATCAGTCAACGTTCTCCTACAACACCTATCGCACAATTATCAAGACCACACTCCGACTGCCATCGCCATGGTATATCAGGATTTTATTTCCTATCAGCAACAGCTTTCACTTGAGGACTCTGTCAACTATTGGTCCACTTATCTCGAGGGGGCCAGTCCCTCGTTTCTCCCTGCGAAAAATGACGAACCCAAACGCCAAAACATAGGAACAGTACGTACTCGAATTGATTTCGGCTCCGGCAGCCTCGAAAAGCTTTGCGGTCAGTTCCACGTCACAGCTGCCAATATTTGTCAAGTTGCATGGGCCTTGGTCCTCCGTTCGTATACGGGATCAGACGACATTTGCTTTTCATATGCGAGCTCTGGTCGCGAAGCAGCGCTCAACAACATCGAGAATGCTATAGGCGCCTTTGTTGACACCAAGCTCTTTCGTTTGAAGATGTCAGACGAGATGACGGTCGCGTCGACCTTATCTGTTGCGAAAGATCACTTCATCGCAGGGCTGTCACGACAAGGCATCTCCGTTACGGGCCGCGACAATCAAGAAAGGAAGTTTTCTCGGCTTCGAGGGAACACCATTATGACATTTCAACAAAGTGTCTCAGAAAAATTCATTGGGGAATCGGCTCTAGTCTTCGATATTCACGATGCATATAGTCCGTCGGAAGTAAGTGCTATTCGTTGAGACCTGGTGCGAGGAAGTGACTCGAGGACGCTAAGTCGCTGACCACCAACCTTATAGTACGACATAACACTTTACATCCAAACCGACCATGATGGATTGACAGCAACCATTGACTTCTGGAAGTCTCATATGGACGAAGGAATGGTAGAAAGTATCCTGCAAAGTTTCGAGAAAGCAGTAAAAAGCATGTCAAGAGGCGATGCTTCGCTTGATAACCTTGACGTAATTCCTAGCCCGCATATCGAACGGATTCGCAAATGGAATCAGAACCACTTGAATAGAGCTGAAACCCTCATACACGACAGGGTGACACATCAAAGACTCCTCCAGCCAACAGCTTTTGCTGTTCAAGGTTGGGATGGCGACCTGACCTACGAAGAACTTGATGACGAGGCAAACAAAATGGCCTCTTATTTGGTATCTCTAGGGGTAGGGCCCGAGTCCAAAGTTGCTTTTTGCTTTGAGAAGTCGAAATGGGCGGTAGTTTCGCAGCTGGGCATCCTCAAAGCCGGAGGGTGCGTCGTTCCATTCAGCGCGAAACAGCCGATGGAAAGGATTCGCACAATCTTGGAAAACGCTCAATGCGCCGTGTTGCTGACAGGGGAAAACTTCGAGGACGTCTTTTCAAGCATTCTTCCCTCTGTCGTCGCTATTGGTAGCGCCTTCATGTCACAGCTTTCAAAGTCGGCAGCGCCTCTTCGCCGCGCTTCGCCAGACAATTTGGCATTCGTCATTCACACATCCGGCAGCACGGGTATACCCAAAGGTGTGATGCTCACGCATAGTAACATATGTGCCAATGTGCAGTATTTCGAGTCCAAGCTCAATATTGGACCCCATTCACGGGTTCTCCAGTTCTCGGACTACACATTCGACGTCTCGATCGGAGATGTTTTTGGTACTTGGTATCATGGCGGTTGCCTTTGTCTTATCTCAGAAGAGGATCGCTACAACAATCTTGGGTCGTCCCTGCAAACCTACGAGGCGAATCATGCGAACTTGACGCCGACGGTTGCAGCAACTCTTGTTCCCCATGAAGTGCCATGCCTGAAGAGCTTGGCCTTGATGGGCGAGGCCGTAGGCTCAGATGTGTTCGATCTCTGGATCAATCACGTTGCACTTTATAATTGCTATGGACCAGCTGAGTGCACGATACTGACTACCTACCACCTATATACCCCTGAGTGTGATGCTCGAAATATTGGACGTGCCACAACTACTGCCGTGTGGGTTGTTGACATGACAAACCACAATCGTCTCGTACCAATTGGTGCCCCAGGAGAGCTTCTTGTCGAGGGACCGCAAGTAAGTAGTGGCTACTTGAATGACGAGCAGAACACTGCTGCTGGATTCATAATATCACCATCGTGGAAGACCAAATATTGTCTTGGGGCGTCACGTCGGCTATACCGTACCGGCGATCTAGTACAGCAGCTCCAAGATGGCTCTTTGCTTTATCTGGGACGTCGCGACACGCAGATCAAGGTTCATGGGCAACGCGTTGAGATGGGGGAGATTGAGCACGCGGTCAAGAGATCCCTCCCCGAAGCGGAGGATGTTGCAGCGTTCTTGGTGGTATCAAAAGACAACCGCCGTGGCCCCATCATCGCTGTTTCGATGGAGGTGAAGGGGAAGTTTAACTTGCAGGGCCCATCGACTGGCTTGCCAAGTCACTCTTTTCTCTCAGTTACATCGGATCTCCGGCGATCCCTGAAACGACTACGTATATCACTTTTTGATCTCCTTCCATCACATATGATACCCAAGCTATACGTCCCTACAACGGCTTTTCCTCAGACCACTTCGAGCAAGATTGACAGGCGACTACTTCAACAGTCACTGCAAATGCTGTCAGAGAAGGACTTGTCACAATACATTCTGTCCGATGCTGAAAAGGTCACGCCAACCACAGACACCCAAGAGAGACTACAAAGACTGTGGGCGGAAGTGCTGGGCGTCACAACCGACGAAGTGGGCATTCTCGATCATTTCCTACATATGGGAGGTGACTCATTCACGGCAATGCGCCTCGTGGCCCTTTCGAACAAGCCTGACTGTAACATTTCCTTCAGTGTTTCTGACGTCTTTCGTCATCCTAAGCTGATCGACCTGGCACGATTCATTGACCAGAGTACTCAAGTCAATCTCAAAACTGCCGATATCGGACGTTTTGGTCTGTGGAAAGAAGGCCAAAGCCCCCTGAACTCTCTGGAAGACGAATTGAGGCAATTGGCTGGGCAATGTGGTGTGTCCGTGGATGATATCGAAGATGTGTACCCTTGTACGCCGCTTCAAGAAGGCCTCATGGCAACGACAGCCCAGCAGCCACGAGCATACGTGGCCTGCAGGCCGTACCGCGTACCTGATACAATCGATTCTACTCGTCTCAGGGATGCCTGGCAGGCTTTAAGCCGGAAAGTTCCCATTTTCCGAACTCGAATTGTACCTGGGAGACTTTCTGGTGCACTCCAAGTGGTTATCCAGCATGATCTGGAATGGTGTACGCACTCTGACCTAGGCCAATATCTAGCAGACAACTCCGGGCACGCCATGGCGTATGGATTGCCACTGGTGCGGCTGGGATTTATCGAGGCTGCCCAAAATGAACGATACTTTGTCTTGACGGCACACCACAGTACCTATGATGGATGGAGTCTGGCCAAGGTTTCTGAGACGCTCACCAGGCTCTACGCTGGTCAGGAGATTCCCGATGCACCACCATTTACACTATTTATCGACTATATCGAACAGCAAGATCAAGCTCCAGCTAAAGTCTTCTGGAAATCTCAGCTGTCTGGAGGCTTGGGTAAACCGTTTCCAACATTACCCAATCCTGCGCATGAGCCACAGCCGTTGCACAATATGACTTGCCAGCTGAAGACAGGGCCTTTACGAGGATCAATCACGTTGGCGACTATTTTAAGAGCTGCATGGGCCCTCGTAATATCAGCACATAGCGACAATAATGCCCAGTTTGCAATGCCACTGACCGGTCGAACCGCCCCGATTTCCGGGGTACAGGAGATGATTGCGCCAACTATAACGACAGTT
Organism: Stylonectria norvegica; assembly: GCA_014621405.1. NCBI lineage: Eukaryota > Fungi > Ascomycota > Sordariomycetes > Hypocreales > Nectriaceae > Stylonectria > Stylonectria norvegica. The sequence goes on along the minus strand of JAANBC010000006.1, from coordinate 141,319 downwards.
CCGATAGTGATCCGTATCGACACAAAGCAGCCAATCTACGAGTATCTAAAATCAGTTCACCAGCAAGCTGTCGAGATGATGCCGTTTGAGCAAACTGGCATGCAGAATATTAGTCGAATGGTGGGTAGCAGCATAAACCCCGGGCATCTCTTTGTTGTCCAGCGTGCCACAGAAAGCGAGGATGTCGCCGTCGGTGGTCCCCTGGGACTTGAACCCATCGAAATCCCCATGCAATTTGGTGGTTATGCTCTCACGGTTGAGTGTATGACGGGAGATGCGGATGATGCCGGCGTCGAGGTCGTTGTGCGGTTCGACCAAGCTGTCATCTCTAATCTGTGGATGCAGCGAATCTTAGACCGATTCAGACATATCTTCGCCCAGCTACTCTCTGAGCACAACAACCCCGACGAAAGAGGCAAGGCATTGATAGGTGATATCGAGATGGTCAGCCCCGAGGAGATCACCCAGTTGTTACGGTGGAACGAAGGCATGCCTGAGCAGGAGCAAACACTAGTACACGAAAAGGTTTACGAACAGTGCTTGAATCAGCCTCATGCACCTGCGGTCTCCTCGTGGGACGGCGATTTCACGTACAGTCAGCTGAATGCGCTTTCAGAAAGGTTGGCACACCACTTGATACACCTGGGCGTGGGACCTGAGGTGATGGTCACACTTTGCTTTGACAAGTCCAAATGGGCTGTTGTCTCCATTTTTGCTGTTCTTAAGGCTGGTGGTGTTGTGGTTCCAGTCAGGGCTGATCCAATATCGCGTCTGCAAACCATCATTCAAGAAACCGACTCCCAATTCGTTTTGGCATCTACTCACTACAGGACGACACTACGGAATATGGCACGCCATGTGCTAATGGTCGATGGATCATTCCTAGACGGTCTACCGAGGGCGATTAAGGGCATCCATCAGCAGTGTCGACCTAACAACGCAAGCTTCGTCATCTTCACATCTGGCTCTACGGGCACTCCTAAAGGAACCGTGATTGAACATTGCGCCATGTCAGCCAGCGTACAAGCTCAAGGCATGAAGTTTGGAGTAAATCCAAATACTCGTGCTTTCCAGTTCTCCCACTTCACCTTCGATATGTCACTCCATGACATCTTGACTCCTCTTTTCTTTGGGGGCTGTGTTTGCTTGCCTTCCGAGGAAGACCGAGTTAACAACCTGGCTGGCTCAATCCGATCCATGGATGTTAACTACCTCGCCCTTACACCTAGGGTTCTCAGCATCCTGAAGCCATCGGACATCCCCAAAGTCCAGACATTCATTGTTGGTGGCGAGGCTCTCCAGTCTGAGCACGTGGACCCATGGATCGGCGTCGGCCGAGTTTTCAATGCCTACGGACCCGCCGAGTGTTCCATCATGTCCACTGCTGCTGAGATTCTGGAGGTGAATCAGACTCCTAGGATCGGGCATGCTCTTGCTTGTCGTTTCTGGGTCGTAGGTGAGACGGATTACAACTCGCTTGTGCCCATAGGGGCGGTAGGCGAACTCCTGATCGAGGGGCCAATACTCGCACGGGGCTATCTCAACGATTCGGCCAAAACTTTGACTGCTTTCATCAAAGACCCGGCCTGGTTAAAGCAGTATGAACTAGATTCGGGAAAACATGAACGCCGCATGTACCGAACTGGGGATTTAGTCATCCAGAACGATGACGGCTCTCTCACTTACGTTGGCAGATCGGACAACCAAATCAAAATTCGAGGTCAACGAGTCGAAATTGGTGAAATCGAACACCATTTAGCTCAGCGTCCCACAATCGCTGATGCGGTCGTGTTGTTTCCCAAGCAAGGACCATCTCGCGCCCGTCTTGTTGCTGTCTTGACTTTTGATGGCTTTGTATCGGGAGCTATGGAAGCAAGCACCGCGTTGCATCCGATTGAGTTAGATCAGCTACCAGAAGCTTCTCAGCATGTGGCCTCGGCCCGCCAACACCTACTAAGTTGTGTCCCGAGCTACATGGCTCCTGATGTATGGATATGTCTAGAATCCATGCCGCAAAACCCGTCTCGCAAAATAGACAGAAAAAGGCTGACAGCATGGCTGGAAGGCATGGACTCAACTCAACTCAAGAGGATCACTCGTAAGGCACCTGGAGATGGCGACAGTCATGAGGCTGAAAAGCCTTTAAACGACTCGGAACGGAAACTCCAATCAGTCCTGGCAGAGGTCCTCAAAATACCACTAGGTGAAGTCGTGATGAATCACTCATTCCTTGGTCTAGGTGGAGACTCGGTCACGGCAATGCAGTTTGTCTCCCAATGCCGCTTGCAACATGGCACCTCAGTGTCCATTCAAGATATCTTGCAAGCCACTTCCATCTCTCAGCTCGCTGAGAAGACCAGCAACGAAACTCCAAGCGAAAGCATAAGAGACCCGCAGCCCTTCTCTCTTTATGGAACTGCTGGGCCTACCAATGATGATCTTGCTCGTCTTGCTTTGCGATACAACTGTGCGCCAGAGGCAATCGAGGACGTCTATCCCTGTACCCCATTGCAGGAAGGGCTTTTGGCACTCACAGCCCGGCAGCATGATGCTTATGTCAATCGCTGGGTGTTTCAGTTGGGCGAAACGGTCAGCATCGATGCCTTTAAGCAGGCCTGGCAACAGGTCTTTGACAAGGCGCCTATCCTACGATCGCGCATTGTCGAAGATGGAAAGCTGGGTATTATGCAGGCAACGATATGTGAGCATATCAAGTGGCTGGCTGTGAACTCTGAGCTAGAAGACTACCTGATTGAAGATAGGTCGAAAGGGATGGGGTTCGGAACGCCTTTGGCACGACTTGCCATTGTCAGAACGAAGGCCTTAGGGCAACTCTTTGTGTGGACTGCTCATCACGCTATCTACGATGGTTGGTCATTCCGGAAATTGCTGGAAACTGTCTCGAGTTATTACTTTGCGAAGCCTCCTCCCACTTTTGCACCATTTACCCGTTTTATCGACCATCTACAAAGAACGAACTCGGAGTCGGCGACCAAGACGTACTGGCAATCTCAGCTCAAGCATAGTACGGGCTCACTTATAACGACCCTACAGGAGACTCGAAAGCTCAAAACCTATCGAAAGCTGCAACGGAGAATTGTGCTACCCTTGTGGACAAAGGCCATTACGGCTGCTACGATGTTGAGAGCTTCCTGGGCATTGGTTCTGGCTGCTGAGAACAGCAGCAAAGATGTGGTATTCCCGACTTCTCTTTCAGGTCGCACGTCTGCCTTAGCAGGCATCTTAGATGTGATGGGTCCGACGATTGCAACTGTTCCAGTGCGCATCCGTGTAAATGGGGAACAGAGTGTGCGGGAATATCTCGACACGGTCCAGAAACAGTCTGTGGAAATGATGCCGTTTGAGCATACGGGCCTGCAAAACATCCGACGAATGGTTACAGACGCCACTCTTGAATTCAATCATCTATTTGTCATTCAACCTTGGGCAAGTCACCTAGACCAAGTTGATGCTATTTTCCCTGGTACAAGCCTGCTGCCCGACGATGCCAGGGACGCACTTGGATATCCTCTTTTGATGGAGTGCTACACCGGTGGGAATGAGCTGAACAACATTGAGTTACAGGCGCTGTTTGATGAAAACGCATTACCCATTGAGAAAATGGACATGCTCCTAGCTCGGTTCCAGCACATTTTGACGCAACTCGCGCAGGCGGCAGGACTGACATCAGGAGACACAAACCGTCGCGTCAGCTCTATTGAACTCGTGAGCCCTCAAGACATCACGCAGATTCACCGATGGAATCAGTCGTGTCAACCTCAGGCTGGTGTCTGTGTACATGAGCTTTTCCGTCAACGACGAATATCCCGCCCGGATGCACCCGCAGTATGTGCATGGGATGGTGAGCTATCTTACTCACAACTAGATGCTTCAGCTTCTCGGCTCGCTTATCACCTCATGACACTCGGCGTTGGACCCGAAACGCCTGTAGCAGTGATGTTCGAAAAGTCGATGTGGGCGATAGTCGCACAGTTGGCCATTTTGATGTCTGGAGGGACGGTTGTGCCTATTAATCACCATAACCCTATGACGCGCATGCAGAGCATCTTCAGTGCCTCAGGGGCTACGATCATTCTAACTTCGTTGTCCAATGACCGTTATCAAGGACTTCAGGGGCCTGTTTCTCAAGTCATCACTGTGGACGACAAATTCCTAGCTCAGCTACCGGACGGACCTGAACTCGCCAATGGCACAGTGAAAGCGAGAAACTCCGCCTTCATCATTTTCACTTCCGATGACCCTGGCATTCCAACAGGGGTTGTTCTTGAGCACGGCTCGGTCGTCACAAGCTTGTTGCATCACGGCGCGCATTGTTGTGAGCAAAGCGCTCGGGTGCTTCAGTATGCGGCATACACCTCTCATGCAAGTGTTACGGAAGTTTTTTCACCTCTTATCGTAGGAGGATGCATATGTATCGCTTCGGAAAACGACTGTCTGAGCAATTTGGCTGGTGCGATGGAACAGCTTGGGGTCACCAACGCCATGTTGACGCCGAATGCAGTCAGCCTCCTGAAACCGCTCGAGGTGCCCAGTCTCGATAACCTGGTATTTATCGGCGAGCCTCTCAAGACTGAGGTTTTGAGCCAGTGGATTGGTCGCAATATCAAGCTATTCAACGCATTTGGTCCGACCGAATGTTCGATTATCACCACACTGAACGGCCCGGTCAAAGAGACTGGGCAAGAATCCAACATTGGAGCTACCTTCAACGGCATGAACCTCTGGGTCGTGGATTCATCTGATTATCAACGGCTAGTACCCGTCGGCAGTGTGGGAGAGCTCCTCATTGAAGGGCCGATGCTGGCTCGTGGGTATCTTGGCAATGAAGAGAAGACGGCGGCCCAATTTGTTACTGACCCAGCCTGGTCGCACGGCTTCGAGGCTGGCGCAGGAAGGCGATTCTTTCGTACGGGCGATTTGGTACGTCAGAAGCCCGATCGATCGATGGTTTACATTGGACGCCGCGACACGCAAATCAGGATTCGAGGCCAGAGAGTAGAGGTCGGTGAGATTGAATCCTGGGCAAAAGAGAAGCTGGGCGAGAGAAGCGAGGTCATGGTGAGCTTGGTCACGCCGAAGCAATTGGATATCGACGAAGATCTCGATGACAAGCACCTCACTGCCATCATCGAGATGGGCAAGATTACAGATTCAGACACGTCGTCCTTCGTCGTTCCAATGCTGGATAGTCATCGACGATTCTTTTCCGATCTACGACATGCGCTACTTGAAGTCTTACCTTCTTACATGGTCCCTAAACTCTATATACCGGTATCAAAGCTACCGCTGACAGAATCTGGAAAGTTGGATCGAAAGAAAGCCATGCGTCTTTTGCAAGGTGCGGACTCACTCTCCGATTACCTATTGAAAGAGGAGGCCAAGGTTCTGCCATCTACCACCACCGAGACACAGCTGCAAGAGCTCTGGGGCACAGCTTTGAAAGTTGAAACTACTTCAATAGGAGTAAAAGATGACTTCTTTGGTTCGGGGGGAGACTCCGTGTCAGCTATGCGCCTCGTTGCCAGCGCACGCCAGAAGTACCACCTCACCCTGACAGTGGCGGATATCTTCCGACATCCTGTTCTATCTGATCTTGCAGCCGTCGTAGATCGACAGGGTCCAACTACTATGTTACTGAAGGATGACTATGAGCCTTTTTCTGCTATCTCAATCCTCGACCAGGCTGCAATCACGACGGACTACAACGATCTCTTGGGCTCGGAATGTGGAAAAATCACTGATGCCGCACCTACAACTGATGTGCAGGCGGCGTTTGTAATGGCCACCTTGAATGGGACGCGAGACATGCTTGCTTACGTGAATCTTGACGGAGATGGTATCTGCGACGTCGGCCGATGGAAGGCCTGTTGCTTGGAGCTGATCAAGATGCACGAGGTACTTCGTACCAGTTACGTACTCCACAACAAGCAGCTATTTCAAGTTGTACTCCAGGAATATGAGCCAGAGATCAGGCACTACATCACGAAACGGCCCTTCGAACAGTTTACGGAACAGCTTGTTGCCCGTGACATGGATCGCCCTCCACAGCTGGGTCAACCGTTTACAGAATTTGTCGTCATTACCTCAAAGTCAAATACTGACTTGAGGCATCGCATCGTCTTCCGTCTCAGCCACGGAGAATACGATGCTATTTCTCTATCTTATTTTACCGAGACACTCCAAGCATTGTACGACGGAACGCCCGTTCAGGTCTATCATCCATTCTGTCGCTATGTCCAAAGCCTATCAGCCCAGAGCAAGGAAGCAGGTCTGAGCTATTGGCAGAAACTTCTTCGTGGCTCAACTATGCCTCGACTTCGCCCGGTGTCGAAGAATAATCCCCCAACTCATACCAATCTCATCCACCATCCCGCAAAAGAGATCAAGCTAGACCGAAACGTCCAGCCTGGCGTTTCTCTGTCGACAATTGTTCGCGCAGCTTGGGCATGCGCTCTCGTCTCTCACTGCGGTAAAGACGTCGTTTTTGGCGAAACTGTCACTGGTCGAAACTCTATCGGTTCCTTTGCCGAAAAAGTCGCAGGATGCTGCATAAACCTCGTCCCAGTGAGGCTGAACATGGTTGACTCCTGGACCATCCGTGATCTTCTACACCATCTACAAGAACAACAACTCTCGCGGCTGCCTTACGAGAACCTTGGGTTTCGCGAAATTCTTGGCTTCTGTACTGGCGCAGAGCCGACAAACACATTCAGCTCGCACATCAACCATGTACACCGAGATCTTGGGGAGAAGCTGAAGTTCGGAGAGATCGCATACGACCTTTCAATTGCATTCCGCAAAGACAGAAGCTATCCAGTTGACATTGTCGTCGATTCGATTGCCAAAGAAGGACACGTAAAGATCTCTGTGGGTTATCTGGAAGGTGTTATTGCCACCGGGTTGGTTGAGAAGCTCGTAGGTGATTTGTGCAGGGTAGTCGATTGTTTGGCGAACGGACCTCAAGATCTACTTGTGAGCGCGATGTTTGCAGATCTCTCAATGAGCTACGCATAGATAGCCCCAGATATAATTCATGCTCAAGAAGACGTTGGAAGGGCTGAAATGTTGTTATGAAAAGAATTGTGAAGAAAATAGTACGACCGAGAATTTTTCGAAAGTCTGTGTCTCTGTGAGGTCAATAGATTGGTACTTAGTCACAAAGAAACGCAAACTACCCGAAATGTTATTTTAAGTCATGCCGGCCCCGGGCTAAAACGAAAGGACAACACGTTTTTGTAACTGGTATGCTCTTTCGCATGGTTGTACCAAACAGAGCCTTATATTCAGGTAAGTAAGTACTACTGTACTAGTAGTCTAGTAGTCTAGGTGCTGTCTATGATCAAAATTGACAACGAAACTAGTATTTGGCAACGAAACTATCTATGTCACCGACGAACGCAAGCAAAAGCCACTATAAAAGTGGGATTGAACTTACTCCCCGCCCGCTTCACGGGATCACGCAACCCCGCGCTAGCATTAGCACATTGTTCCGCTATACCATTAACTCTTCCCTCCTGTCATCATCTCAATCCTTCGAACAATCTCACCTCTATTTCGAGTCACAAAAAGGATTGCGCCTCTCCGAAATGCCTCTCATTGATTCTGACACGCCCCCGGCGACCAATGATACCCATTACATTGCGTATTTTGCATCGGGAGAGCCATCATGGTGTCCGGACTGCCGTGACGCCGTACCAGCTCTCAAGACAGTCTTTGAGGGTGCTAAAAAGCCGACTGCTTATATCGTTCGCGTGGGCACTCGACCGGAGTGGCAGGGAAACTCCAAGAACAAGTACCGCCAGGCGCCATACAATATTCGTGGAGTACCGACTGTTGTCCGAATAGAAAACGTAAATTTTCTCGCTCAACATCCGACTTACTTGGTAGGATGCAGACTTGCTAACCGGAAACAGGGCATCGAAGTAGCCCGCTTGGGAGACGAGAGTCAAGACGTATATGAGCTTCAAAAGCTAGCCTCATAATCAAGCCCCAATGATGAGCCGTTGGCCACATTACCATGGTACCTAGGCATAATACTCTTTGGTAGCAAGATGATGTTAGACAATAATGAGAAGTGTGTTTTGGGATTAGAAAGGCTCCTACATTCTATGTTGGCGTGTCTCCGCCATGTAGAGATAGTATTAAATCTTGGGTGTTCTATTTCAGGCCGCAGCTGGCGATACAGTGTCTGGTGATGCTACACGAGGAAGTGCTGTCCCACAAAGCGGACAAGTAGAGAATGCTATTGTTCATGTGCCTATAATTCGAAACACATATCCTACACACAAGCTCAGCTTGGGTGTTTCTCACATGGCAATGAAATGTCTGTTATTGTTAAATCTAAGCTAAATAAAAAGAGTCTATCTTATTTCTTCTTGAAAGACGCCCATTTAAGTACAGAAATGGCCAAGCATTTGAGCCTTTGCGTCCCTGTGGTGCAATCGAATGTAGGTACTATGTCGTAGCTGTTACTCCCCAGGAGTCAGCTTTCAATATCTCCTTTTTTCTACATTGAGATTGCATTCCCATTGATGGTCAGAACGGCGCTGTATAGCTCGCGTGCGGCCGATCCCTGGTTGGCACCCAGGCGCCCGTGGAACACAGCGTTTCTGCCATTCGGGTCGAGATCCAGACCTCCAGGACCAAAGACACCCTTGTTGTCAACTGTTCGCAGGAGAAGGCCACGGTTGCTGTAAGTTCCGTCGATGGTGGTGGAGAACGCATACTCGATGTCGTAATCGTCGCTTAGGTAGCAGTGGGCACTGTAAAATAGAACGAAAAGGCTCGAGTTGATCTTGTACAAGACCGGGGCTTCCACAATACCGTCGTTGTTTGCTCCGACGTTGTCGAGGATTTTCTTGGCGCTTCCCTGCAGTGTCAAGGCATCCCGAGCCACTTTCTGGATCATGATGGGAGTAGTGATATAGGTGCTTGACTTCGCACCGCCCGAGGGACAGCTGGTGGCACCACCAAGGCTGCTGCCATCGACCTTCCAGACAATCCAGCGGTCCACGCCATCATCGTAGCCGGAGGCGTCGATAACTCCTCCGCCTGCATCGTTGCAGATCAAGGGCGCGCTCTGGGGAGTGAATGGCCCCATGGCCGTGCTTGCGGTAGCAGCACCAATACAGTGGTTGCCACCGTTGCGATGCGCAGTGTAGTACATGACGTAGACTCCGTTATCCTAAAAATGTATGAGACTTATGCTCATAGTTCTCGTTCATCGCACAAAGACCAAACTCACGTTCTTTTGCACATCTGGTGCCCAGATACCTTGGTCGTTGGGGTCTACCCAGGAGCCAGGGTTCGGAAGGGCGTCTTGAGTGCTCAACGTCCACGACAAGGCGTCGTTCGAAGTAGCAAGTTGTATCTTCTTGCCGCCGGCAGACGTAGAATATGCCTTCCATGTCCCCTCGCCCGAGATGATACTTGGGTCGGGGAAGTCTACGCCCATAGCAGGACCAGTCATGCTGCGTGCGTGGAGATTCTCATGTGCAAAACCAATAGACGTGATGTTGGTAAGACTTAAGACCGGCGCTGCGTCGCGAGGAAAGGTTGGCGAGCCTGCAACCAGGCAGGCTCCCAATGTCAGAAGCAACGAATTCATAATGATAATCAGCTAATTGCAAACCTTAGTGATTGATGATGAGCCGAGAGTTGGTGTTTTCCATATCTCTAGTGGGAATGAATCGCCATTATATAGTCTTCTTAAGCAGTGCTTGCTGTTAATGTCGCGTTGATGCCAGCATTAGAGAGTGTGAGGAGTTAGTAACGCCGTAATCGGGCCAGTCCGGTGCCCATGTCGAGGCCAAGAGTAGCCGAAGTTCTTAGTCTGTTTACTGCTGGATTGGATATAGTGACGCATGAAGACAGCAAAAAGCAACCAGCTATAGAGAGAAACCCCTTTTAGGAACAACCAGGTTACCTCTAGACTGGGGTTGAGGCTCTTTTCGCTTCACGAGGAAGGTCTCGCGACATGCCTACGTACTCTACTTATCTACTTGGCTCCTGAGCTGTCAAATCAGGCTGAAAATTACGGACGAAGCCGACTCTCGGCTTTAAAATACAGTACTTCGCAGTCTTACTAGGGTTGACATAGGCGAACCAGCTCATGTGAAAGGGACTTTGGTGCCCTAGTCAACCATTGCTGAGAAGTATTAGCAGGCATGAAGAGTCGTGATACAACCTGCTGGACTAGCGGGATCACTTTTATTAAGCACCCGAGCTTTGATATAGCCATACTCTATGTGAAGCATACGGAGCCCAATCAGAAACATCATAATGTTCTCCCTCTTTGTGCTGGGCTAATCTTTAGAAGCTGCATGTACACATTCCCATGGATACGTAACTAGAATATCAGAGTTATAGAGTATTATGTGCATCAAGTACGCAAGGTAAATATTCATGACCGGTGTCATTTCTGTACCAAGAACCCTCTGGAACAATCACTAGGAGTTGGCATGGCCTAGACAACTTTCTCAGAGGACATAATAATTACGACGTTACACGGCTCACCGGCTTGTACGGCCCTCCCGCCCTGTCAAGTACCAAAGCAAAGCTGGGCTTCCTCAAACCACCTGCCTTTTGGGGACAACCCCAGCTGCAAATCGGGGTGAGAACGTTCTAGATTTGGTCTATTTACTAGTCTAAACCATGCATTTAAGCTCCAATTAGATGTTTCAACGACCACGCGATAATATAGCGGTAGAATGTCGAGTGGATGACACTTCGGACCCGGGTTTATATAAGATGTGCATCAGCTAAGCGATACTTAGGACTTGTGAACCACCAGCTTCGTCTCCTAAAAGTACATGTATCCTTCACTCACAATACTTCGCATTTCCCTCTGGAGCCAATAGGCTGGGCGCGCTCCGGTGTCTTGTTACTAGCACCTGGCGTATGCTAGGTGTTTCACGTTGATTAGTATTTAATACAGCAACTAGCGACCACCCGGCCCCTAACTTGGACGTGTAATTGCGATATTTACGATTGGTAAGTGAAGTATTTTTGGTAAGTGAAGCAGGATGCTCACGGCGATTTGCCAGCGTCACGCTTCAGCATGTGTAGAAAGAGTGGGAAACTACTAAGCTTTTACGGGCGAATGCTTGATTAGGTATACATAGACGGAACGGACATATATGGCAAGTGCCTCTGAACTACTTCCCTCTCACAACGTGAAGTTAAGAGAATGGTTGATATTCGTATGATCGTCATTTGAGCAGGCAGGTCGCTCATCCTCCTAATCAGATTTAGCTGTATCAACATTGTGTATAAAAATAGCAGCATTTCCAGACCATTTCACGTGCCAATGGCAATGACTAGGGTAAGAGAAAATAATGGAGTTGCTAGCATGTCTTGGGAGGCCTTATATTCAAGTTGTTTGACAATTCAGACCCATCAAAAGTTACCAGCTATGGTACACGATGGAATCTGAAAGCGCAGCGCCTGTCGCTTCTCAAGAAGGGGACTCTTCGCTCCATTCGAATACGCGGATCGCCCAAGCCATTTTTGGCCACCAATCTTTGGGCAGAAATGTCATAATCGCAGAGAATTCCTGCGCTGGTGCTTTGTTCACCCACCAGATTACATGCCGCATTTCAAGAACCATGAAGAAGTACCCAACGATAGCCAAGGTTCTCGGATCTTTCTCTTCTAGAAGTTGCGTAAACCGAGCTGAGATGCTCGCCATGAACCGAAGCGGCCGAGCTGATGGCCGACAGTGAATCAGCGATAGGTGGTTTACTGCGAGTGTGTAGGCCGCAACTGTATCGTTTTCAAGATTCCCTTCCGTGTCTAGTCCCTCGAGCAGGAAGTCGAAGCTCGTTAATTTGCTGCCCTCAAGCATGACTTCTGTTGCTGATGGTAATCCTAAAAGCGTGAGACCAACAGGTGTATTTTGGATCCAAGGCCATGCCAAGTCCAGTACGGCCCAGATGTTTCGAAACGGACGAAACCAATGTATGGGAACCACCTTCTGGTTCTTGGGGTTGAGATATTGCTGATTGACGCTTCCATGCATAATTATCAGGGAGGCGGTAGCCACCATGCCCATGGCATTCTTTTCGCCGATTCCGCCTAGCAACATTTCCTTGTGCGCACGAATGGCTCTCGCCATATACATGTAAGAGGCTTGTTTGATGACTCTGTCGTCGCTATTTCGTCGCAGGTGAAAAGCTGAGAAGCCAAGTAGGGCGTCCATGGTTGTAGAATGCCGAAGTGCTTGGTCGGCTATCCATCCACACCAGGAGTACTGAACTGCCGGGGTTGTTGCGGACATTTGCAAGAAGTGATGGAGAAGCCGAAGATCGAGGAGCTTTTCGGCCGGAGTTCCTACCGTGAAACTCTGGGGACTCGGCCGATGTGTGAAACTGTGGAGTCGATGTAGCCCTTCAACCGTAGGTACTTGTAACAATGGCGGCTCGGTAGGAGGCCCATTGTTCAAAGTTGAAGTTTTGCCTGAAGTTACTAACGTTCTGGATGGCGGGTCTGACGTAGTATTTGGAGACACGCGCCGAATTGGCAATCTTTTGACGCGCTGCTTAGAGAAGTGATTTTCAGAACAGGGAGTGTCAAAGTATTCACATCTGCTGCCTTTCTTACAGCAGTTGCCACAAGCCGGGCGATTTTCGTCGCACTAATCAAATAAGCAGGTAATTAGTCCCATGTTGACCATGCTTGACTTATGAGGATACGGCGAGGCTCTCGTGGGGGGTTTCTTTGAACAAGTAGGTGTCCCAGCTTCATGGCAAACAGACGGACCTTTATGCGTCTTGTCTTGCAAAGCTTACACCCAGCCCGAGACTTTCGATGCGACCGTCTCAATCGCTGCAAACTCTCCACATCGGCTTTCGAAGTTGTGGCGGGATCGAGAGCCGTTGTAGAGCTTGCTGCCGGTATTGTGTCACCAGCTGCCATGGTATAGGGTGGGTAGATGTAGATGATTCAAGATCACAAGGACTTTGCATGTTTGAACGCTTCAAACAGAGCACGTTATCTATTTCACACCCAAATTCATTTATGTCGGCGTCGCAGTATTGAAGCGCCGACGGGATTCGATATCGGGAATGGGAAAAGTCCGACATATTGCTGATGACGACGACTTGAGTGGCTGAGCCGCTTCGCCGTGCCTTGCGGGTCAGAGAACGATGACCAAAGTTTTGGTGCCCAATTGAAACAACTAATTGCTGTCAGCACATGCTGTACTTTTTACGGGCATCGCAAGCGAGCATTCAATTTGGTATAGCCTTCGTGACATGGATGTGTTCTAACGCACGCGACATCGAGGTATTCTCGGTAATTACAATTAGTTGACATCCCGAAGTCATCAAAAACGCATGAAAATAGCCTGTATATTGAAAACGGCCATTTCGCCCTTGCTAAAACCTAACACCATCATCTAATTTGTATGCCCCCTGTAACACTAAACCGCGACATTATTCCACATAGTGGAAGGGGCCGCGACCTTCTAACCGCGTCGCCCCATACCTTGATCCTGTCCATAGCCACTGTCATATTCGTTAACCCCTGGCACAACCCCGTAGCCGCCCAGCTGTATCTCCGAATCCGACCCGTTCAAGGCCGACTTTCCCGGGACGGTCAGGAATCTGGATGGGTGGAAAATGGCAAACCCAACAGTAACGCCAGCCATCAGCAAGGCGTCGAAGATGTACCCGTATACCTCCTTTGACTGAAGCGTGCTGTTGTGGCCCATGAGATACTCCGTCATACGGTAGATGGATCGGACCAGAATAAGCAAGCTCATAGAGTAGAGTACCATCAGAAACTTTTGCCAGGTAGCGCCGGAAAGGGAGCTCAAGGGCGTCGGGTTCTTCCTCAGGCGCAAGTGAAAGAGACCAGTGACGATGATAAAAAGGATAAAGAAAAGAACCTGGACAGCTAAGCCAATGATGATAATGTTCTGTCCGAGGTTGATTTTGGCTACGGTGTTTGCATTTGCGAGCATACCGCCACCTGGAAGAGAATTATTAGCCGTGGTGCTCCTGAAACCATGCAATCACCCGTCGTGCTGTGTACGATCATACCTAGTGCTTGCGCAGCAATGGAGACGATATCTCCCAGGAGGAAGAATTTGGTCAACCAGGTTGTTCTGATCAAGGAGTACTTGTCGGCTCCAAGACTTCGGATAAATCTCCCCAGAATCATGTAAATAGATGCAGCGAAGAATGTCGGGCCGAGGAGCAGTGTTAGGATCTGCACAGCAAAAGGTGCCAGAGTCCAATTCGGCGTCTGCTTGGCGCCAATGGCCCTTGCCACATATCCGGCTACTTCAACTAATAGCGAGAAACAATTAGCATCTCGGAATACTGACAATTGCAGTTTTCTCTGCCTCTGGGGAAGATGGGAACGTACGCAAGCAGCCTAAGAGGAATGGTATAAAGAACCAGGCCCTCGCCCTGATCAGCAGAAAACTGTGTGCGAAAGATGCGATCGAGAAGATGACAATGGCGATAATGGCCACCGGGAGGGATGGGTTATAAGGGTAATATTTGATGGTTTCGTCCGCCATTTTGACGGAGCGGATTCCGCAGACTGTGTTGTTATAAAGACGGCGGTGGATCAGGCGTCAAGTTGGACTTTGGAGGGGTGAACGAGGCTGATTTTATGTTGAAGTCGGTGTTCGATTGCTTCGCTTTCTGTTTTGATCGGTGTTTTGATGTCGATTAATCGGGAGTTGTTTGTTGATAGTCGGCAAGGGCTTGGTCTCTAGGATAGATAGATCTTGGCAGCAAGGAGCAAGCCCTATATATAAGATGGCTTCAAGGGCATTCTCCGCCTTGATCTTCGGCACCCATCCGACTGCATACGACAACGAAGAGGCTGACTATTTTTATGGGACTTTCGTTTGCCATGGGAACGAATGACAACACATAAAATACGAAGGTCGGCACGAAGCTGAACCAAGAACGAATGGACAGGATCGTAATGCTGCCCGCATACAGCATGCTTGCGACGCTGATCTTCCCGGCTGGCAGGCTCTTGCAGAGACGACCCCGATTCAGTTTAGTTCGACTGCGGGCTACGGAAGAGCAAGCGTAAGATCCGGACTTCGGGGCTTCGGGCGACGGGATTTTAAAATGAAGAGGAGGCCTCGCGCCGTATTTTGGCGCCCCATCGCGGCCGCATAGCCTTATCCTCGTATATTCTTGCTCTTCATTGGTTCATCTACGCTTCTCAATCCTTGTTCGTCGTCACATCTTAGAAGAATGTCAGTTTCGTGAGTCTTACACGCGTCAAGGTGATACTTCGTACATTGCTAACCGACAATTATGGTGGTGGCTGTGTGATGGATACGTAATCATAAGCAATCCAATGGCTTGTGGCAGCAATCGTTCAGACATGGAGCGTTCTGCGGTTTTGCGTCCTCCACTCTGAATGATCGTCATAGTGCGCTCCTCTGGATGAGTGTCATAATTCTCTACTCTATCCCAGATGATCATGATGATCTGCTTTTAATCTTTGTCATAATACATAAAATGCGACGTGCTAACTTCATGCTGCTGTCTCATGCTTCTATCTTCCTGAATACCTATTCGATCGCCGGGGTATCGTCGCTCTTGGTGGCCCACTGAATACGGTTATATGGGATGTTCCCCATTGTACCGCCAAATACAAATGCGCAGATGCCATCATTATCCCAGATGGTATAGATGCAGCCTAAGATGATGTTAGGAATGTGGTGTAGATCAGGTCATCGCTGAGGTAGTTTATTTTGGAGACTTACCAGTCTTCTCTGATGCCTGTCATCTCCCGCACAGTCGTCTCATCTACCGCCTGTGGTAGGTTCAACTCTCGCCCAAGTTCGTACAAGAAAGTGCCGGTATATTTCTTGGCCAAGTCAGAAGCCAGTGGAGATCTCTGGATAATACTCAGAGGCCAGATCAGATGCCTTGCTGCAGGGTAGAACTTGCCCCCATGGCCGTGTGGCTCAACGAAGTCGGGGACGCTCGCTAGCACGTCTGTCGCAAGATTGGTCATGTTGTCGGCGGCGGTTTGTTGAATTCCGTTAAGGTATTCGCATTTGCATAAGCTCCCACACAAGGTTGGCAGGTTAGACGGCGGATGCTGCTCTGCCACGGCCTTTTCAGCTCCGTCGTAGATGAGTTCATTTAAGAACATCCGAATCATGCGTAACGCGTTCCAAAATTTAGCCACCCAGTGGTTGGGGTAGCGATGGGCGGTATCCAAATATGCCCATGGAGGATTATCCTCTTTCGGTCTCACGATAAAGCACATTTCGGGTGCCAGACCGGCGAGAAGGGCCAGGCATTGCTGGTCAAGTTCCCAAGCCTCCTCGAACAGTTCAATACTAGAGATCTTAGCAGACTGCGCTCTGAGGCTGGCAGCTTGGTCCATTATCGGACCCATACGGACGGCTGGTTTCTTGACGTCGAGGTATCCCAGCGCGTCGTGGTATAGCGCGAGACAAGGCGCAGGAACCGGCACCATTCTCTGGATACAGCTGGTGCGGATGTTTGTTATTGTCTGGAGAAAGAGGAGATGGGCTATCTTGGACTGGAATTGCTTCGTGCCTCTCAGTCGTAGAAGTTCCACAGCACCAAGGGTATGTGTGGTCCAACTCTCAGGTGATTGCCTTCCCCGAAAGACTATGGCCTCGAACTGGCCCAAGAGAAGGACGGCGGCAAGAGTCTCATCGAGAACAGCCGCTTTGGGACATGCCAGTAAGGCATTCGTTCGGACTAACGCAAGAGCATAAAAGTGTCGTGCCGTCTTCATGTAGCTGAGGTCGCGTACTCTTGTTGCAAACGTTGCAAACGACGCAGCCTGGATTGCCGAGGACAGGGCATCGTCGGTGATGGCTTTGCTGTTGTAGAGTTCCGGAAGATACCACTCAAAGGGAGTCGCTGAAATGAAAGACTTTAAGAAGAAGGTGATGGCGATATGCTCTGGCGTCTGCGTAAGAACTTTGAGGCTGAGAGACAGAAACGAAGTGTCCTCCTCCGACTCTGGTGGGACCACAGGTTCGCAACTTTTAGCAGGCTTTTCTCGATTACTTGACGAAGACGACGAAGACGACGAAGACGAAGTGCTTGGTTTCGGAAGCTTGGGAAGTCTCTTCTTCTTGGCTCTCTGCACCATTCCGGCGACGCGTAGAGTCTCATCTCTGAAGCGCAACTCCGAAGGATCCCTGTAGCCCGGACATAGAATCTGCTTTCGGCAGCATTGTCCGCACATGGGCAGAACTCGATCGCACTACACAACGGTTGTTAGACTCTGTTGACGAGTGCATGGCGGCATCCTTCGTACACGGCGGTAGGTGCTGTCAAGACGCCAGACCCTTGCTCGTAGCCACGCGATGGGAGCGGGGGAGGAGGTTTGTGCTTCGTCCCCAAAAAGCGTTGGGACCGCGTCATGGCAGATGGAATAAACTTACCCTTAGTCTTCCTTCGCGGCAGGGGCCGCAAGCGGTTGAGGGTCGTCCGCTGAATACCATATTGTGAATTCTCGTTGTTCTTTTAGGTTACAAGCGAGATTTCATGAACGTTAAGTTCGAGCACCAAGAATGCGACTGACTTGGCTCAAAGCAATATACTTACGAAAGGTTATGACGAGGTTTTCAAATCTTAGGGTCCAGGATGTTTAGACGGTGCCGCAGTGCCGGTGCGGCCGCCTTATCCGTGTGGCTCGAAAAGATCGCCTTTAAAGGACTGGCGCGAGGGAGATTCTCGCCAAAACACGTTGCATTATCATTTCCTCCAATTGAATCTACTACTTATCAACGGCCGCAGCCGTGCTCAGGATCTATATCCGCTCCCCTCCCAGATAGCGTTTCCTCGCTATTACCTTTAAACATGCCCGAAATGACATGCGCCGCTAAAGACAACATTCCCAGCTTGCCAGTTGAGAAATCTCCTCTTCCAAATCGGTACATGATCTTCTCTCCCTTTGTCCGCTCTACGCCATCGTCATCCCGGGGAACTGCCTCCTGGTTGAGCCCGGCCCAGAGAAACATCAAAACGACCACCATCTCCTCGATTCTTTCCATGAGCAATTCTGCCATCACAGAAAAGGTTGATCCATCCATGGTAAACCCCTTGGGACCATCTCCGAACACCAAAATGAGTGAGTAAATGATGCGAATCAGAAGCACGGGTAGGGCTGCAGCCACCACACCCAATAACCTCCCCTCCCCGCGATTCGTGTAGTGTCTTCCGATCGCGGCTCCGACGACAAGTAACGCGATAAGGATGAGCACGACGAAGAAAAGAACAACTCCGGCCTTGACGGTCCCCTGCTCGACGATCTCCCGCGGGCTGTTGGCGGAGACTGCCCCAACGATGCAGAGAATTAGGGCAATGCCAGCCGGTATTTGAACGGCTTTAGCTGCACCAAGCGAGAATACGAGACCCCACGGGGCCTTCAGTATGGAATAGAAACTATTTCGGTAACATCGTTAGCGACGATCATCAATGCAAGTCGATGTGGGTAAGATTAATAGCTCCCCGCTAAGTTAGATATGCATCTCCGACGGTGGAGAGAAACGCTCAATTGAAGAACAGTGGTAAAGGATCGTCTGTACTTACACTCTAGAGAGTATTCCCAGCGTCGCCAACAAGAGGGGGGAGAGACCCAAGAAGCCCGTTATCGTTGCAATAGTTTCAGGCGTGTCGGACTTGGCTGTGATTGTTGCAATCTGCGCACAATTGCTGATGACTCGGATGGTGCTGAAGATGGCAAGGAAAATCCATCCGGAGTTCTTTGCCAAACCATGGCGGCAGGAGACCCAGATGCTGCCAACTAAAGCCACAATGTAATATACGAGCTCCCAGATTGCTAGACCGTCGGTGAGGGTGATCGCGGTCATGGTTGATCTTGTCGTGGTGTCGATCGGTAGCTCGTGACTGGTGCGACGGTAGATTGGTAGGGTGTGTCTCGCTTGGTTAAGTTCGTTTGAGGAAAACCGGGGCGTTGCTGATGGCCGTAGACGTCTTTCATCAGTAGAAAAGGACTTCAAGCATCAAAAGGAAGGGGGCCCCGTCAATAAGTAGCTGACGGCCCCGTCGAACTGCGTTCCCGAACGGGCTATCTCTTCGAAGGGCCTCCGAGAGGCAGCAATATCGGTCGCACGAGAACAGCTACCAACATAGGCTCATGATTAGGCGTTGCGATGACGACGAGTTGCATCTGCCGCGTAGAGCCCCGCGAGGCTTATATCGACGAGATGCCCACCCGAAGCAGCTCACCGCTCGCGGATCAGCCAAACGACCTCGAAATGCACCCTCGAAACAGTAGCACCCTTAGTCTTAGGCGCTTGCCCCGTCAGCCCTACACGGGCTAAACGGCGCGACCCCTGCGCCTTCCCCAAATTCAGGGTCTCCGCCGCCGAAATGCCCCCCCAGAAGCGGTTTAGCGCGCCGATCCCCGGCCCCACCCGGACCCGCCGAAGCTCCGTAAACTCGTTGACTCGCATTTTTGATCCAGAAGGCTGCATGGTGCGTCTATTCTAGGGATTCTTTGGATGGACAGTACGTCAACGGAGTTGTCGTGTCGTGGGTTCGCAGCATCCCCGAACGACCTTGCGGCATATATAAGGCAATAGCAGGTCTTTCCTATCCTTCTGCTGCTTTGCTTATCCACTCACTCATCAACTCACCCCCCCTCACCTTCATCCTCTACTCTGTCTCTCGTCTCTCAGCTTCAATACCGTTAGATCATAAGTCAAGATGACTCTCAGCTCTCGGGGATACGTCTCCATCGCGGAGTTGATTGTTTACATTCCCGCCATCATTCTGTCGGCCATATTGTGCTCTCGCCATGGCTTCACTAGAGCTTCGGGTTGGGTCTACACCCTCATCCTGTGTCTAGTCCGCATTGTCGGAGCAGTCTGTCAACTCATGACCTACAGCAATCATTCAAGTGGTCTTGAAAAGACAACGCTCATTGTTGACTCAATTGGCATATCACCTTTGCTACTGGCTACTCTGGGAATGCTCTCCCGATAGTAAGTCACTACATCTCACGTCACTACTATATCGGAAGACTAGCCGCTAACACCTTTCAGCGTTGATTGGATGATTTCACGCGGCGTTACTACCTTCACCGTCAAACACTTCCGTCTTCTACAGCTCTTGGTCTCGTTGGGCCTGATTCTCGCCATCGCTGGAGGCACAAGTGGTTCCACGGCCCCCGACGGCACTGTCAAGGTCGCAACAACAAGCAAAGCCGGCATCATTCTCTCCATCGTCGCGTTCGTTCTCATGGTCATCATTTACACCATCTCGGCCGGACACAAGTCTGTGGTCCCCAAGCAGGAACGTCGGATTCTCCTTGCCATCGCAGTGGCACTGCCATTCATCGTCGTCCGCCTCGGATACTCAGCATTGGCCATCTTCCTCCACAACCACACTTTTTCGATTGTCAGCGGTAGTGTTCCAGTCTTCGTCGCCATGTCTGTTATCGAAGAGTTTTGTGTCGTCGCCGATTATTTGTTCCTGGGTTACAACTTGAGGAAGCTTGAGCCCGAGGAGAAGGGTGGGCTTGCCAACCGCCAGTGGAAGCAGGGCCGAAACCGCAACCGTGGAGAGCCTAGTGGCGGCCGCGATGGACCCGGCAGAAGCGATATGGAGTCAAGAGGCGATATCCCCCTCCGAGGTGACCGAGGTGACCGGACCATGAGACAGGACAGGCGTTGAAATCTGTCGGAGTTGTCGGAGATGTCGGATATGTCGAAGTCGCTGGGTGGTGGCAGTTCTTGAGACGAAACAAAAAGCGCCACGAAACCACATAATCCAAAGCACGGCGATCAGACTTAGATCACAGAAGGAGCTTCAGAGCTGTAAGATTATCAAGGCATGGGTTTGATAGATTAGGGGGAACAAGCTTTATTTTATCACTATTATCTCTTAAATTAATCCGTTTACATACTACCTCCTACTGGCTTCAGTGCATACGCAGCCGAATTAAAAATTCTACAACTTGCAGTTTCGGCTGTTAAATCAGGTGCCTATGCGAAACTTATTAGCAACTTATCTATAATATGCCGCCCCTTTCCCCATCTCCTGAAAGATATGCCTGTACTTCCAAATCGAGCAGAAAGAAGACACTCGAGGCGAGACAAGCCTGAGGTAGCACCCGAGAGTAAAATATTACCACTTTCTACCACTTGTTAGACGGCTTGGCAGAGAGTTTAACGGAGTATATTCAGAACTCTCATGGTATTTATGCTATTGGACAGCATTGCAGGTATCTATCCAGTATTTCACATCCTGCCGCGCCTTGGTCCTCTTCGTGGGCGAACATGTTGGATCATTAATTACGCTTCTCATGGAATTGCGAAACCCTTCCAACCAGCTCTAAACGCGTTTCGCAACTAACCTCAAAACTCTCCCGTTTTTTTTTTTCAGGTATCCTGACCGCCGTCTATGCTATGTTACTTGTATCTACTATCGCCTTCGGGATCGACTGTTGAGGGTCGGGTATCTGCGTTTCAGACGGTCCAGCCTCAAACCTGACCGACCGGCCAGGCTATTATCGATAACATTCACACCGAGGCCGCCGCTGCTGGGAAGGAAAATTAAATGCTGGTACTGTTAGTATTTGTGCCATTTAACAGAAACACTCCCGGGGCCGCCGAGCAAGCGTCAGGCTTCTTAGAGGGCAGATCCTGGGACAGAGTGCATTTAGTGTGGCACTTGCCTCAATCAAAAAGATGAGAAATGGTGTATTAGCAGTCTAACATGTAAGGCTTGCAATACTCTAGAGCGCCTACTAAACTTTTTTGAGGTCGCAAGGAGCATTCGTGGGTATAGTCAATACGAGTCAAGTTGCAGGTGGACCGTGGAACTACAGCGCGTGCGACTCTTGCCCAGATTCATGAGCATGATCTCATCTTGCAACTTCAACTTGAAAAATGCATTATTCTGCTTTGTTTCTCTGCGCCAGCGATCGTCGTTGCAACACAATTGACTAAAGGTGATACCAGAGGGGGTTTATTTACGAAGGCTTAAACACAAAACTAGGCTAACGTCACAAACTGGAATAGGAATGCCAAAAATCTTTCCACTGTCTCATTATCTCATACTAGACAAGTCGTCGCTTATACGGTTAGTGGTACATATTTGAAGTCAGAGGGTACTGATCGTAAGCCATCATCCTTGCTGCTGCAGCTCCTCCCCTGAGACCATATTCCATCTCTTCTCGACATCAGGCTCCATCTCATACGTCAACAACCATCTCCCAACCCCAGACCTTCTCCATGGGAATGGATCTGCCCCAGTCTCTGGGTTTGCTGGGATCTGCACCTTTTCTTGCGCCGCCCAAGTGTCGTCAAGGGCCTCAAAGTCCTGGAAGAGCTCGTCGCGCTGTCGCTGTTCCTCGCCGTCGTGAAGATGATACATCTGTTGATTGTAGCTTCCCCTTGCTACCACCCGTTCTGTCCTTTCGCGTCGGCAGTCTTCGTATACTTGCAAAGCTCTTCGCTTGGAGGCTGGCGACTTGTCGGTGAGTTTGGCAAGGCATAGGCCGAGGACTCCTCCATCTTCCAAGGCCATACCGGCCCCACTGGCGAGATATGGTAGTGTTGCATGAACCGCGTCGCCTAAAAGTGTCACAGCGCCCGATGGATGTGACCAGGTTGGTTCCAGACCTGGGCGAATACACAGCCGCCATTTGAGCACCGAGTCGCAAAGTTTCAGCATCTTGCCAATTCGAGGGTCCCAGTCTTTGTACAGAGCTTGCATCTCTTCCACGCTTCCATCCAATGTGTTTGTGCCAGGAGGCATGTCATCGGGGACTAGAAGCACCATGTTGAACAGTTCTCCACCTTTGAGCACGTAGTTGACGGCATGGGCGTCCGGCCCAACCCAGTAGTTGACCTGGGGATCTTCAATAAACGGGCGCAAGTCTGGATCCGCAAGCATGTCCTTGGTGTTCAGCAAAAGTCGGTATGCAAGATCCCCAGTGAGCACCGGTGGGTCTGGGTGACCGAGTAGTGATTCTCGAAGCTTGGAGTTGATACCGTCTGCACCAACAACCAAGTCCGCGGTCATACTTCTCCCATCGGCGAGTACCACCGTGGAAGTCAGGTCATCTTCGGAGACGACGAAGTCATTGACTTTGCAATTTGTAGTAAGCTTTGCGCCCAGCTCAACTGCTCGGTCGAGCAAACATCGGTGGAGATTGGCCCTGTGGAAGTCCCAGAACGGAGCCCCAAGAGCTTTGGCGTATAAGTGGTAGTCCATACTCGACAAATGATTACCTTTCCATCCGACAAAGTTGCATTTCTTGGGCATGGTAGCGAATGGTCGAAGCTTTTCCTCAAGGCCCCATGACCGAAGCACTTTAGCGGAGTTTGGAAGTACTTGGATTCCTGCACCAACATCGCCAATTGACGAAGCTGACTCTAAGACGGTAACATCGTGCCCGGCGAGCAGGATTGCAATGGCGGCACCTAAGCCTCCCAATCCGGCGCCCACGACAATGACCTTAACAGCAGGTCAGTGAGTACCTCTTTTTGTGAAAGCTTGAGCAGAGTGTTGACTAACATGGAGTCGCGAAGATTCTGGTCGATGCAGCTTTTCTTGGACCTGTCCCGAGGTATATTCTTTGTGAGGCATCTTGACTCCCTCCCAGCAACCGTACTACGGTAGTATCAAGATTTCAGTTCACAAGAAGCGACACTCTCAGCTCGAACAAGTGTACTAAGCTATCACGACTCTCGTCAGCTAAATCGGGGTGATCATAGTTTCATAATAATAACCAGTCGCTCTAGCCCCGCGCTCCTTGGAACCAGGTGGCTTGGCATTGCATATACGATGACTCGTGCGAGCAAGAGTGGCAGGGCTCGATGAGCAGAGCCGATAGTGATTGTATCACGTCTCCTGCAATGCCTCCCTTGCCGTGGAGCCAAGTCACTTTCACACTGTCCGTATCACTATCTCCGGCTCCCCGCCTCCACTCTTCGGAGGTTCTCCCTCTAGCTCTGCAAGGTCTCCCCCACCCTTATCTCACACCGGATCCCATCAACTATTGACAGTGATGCTGAGCTGCGGGCTGCGGGCGTTTTGTCGTTTCTGTGTATATCGGGATTGGGATTGTCCGCATGCCTAGTGATGTCCTCTGCTCTCGAGTGGGATATCTTCCCTCCCATCCCTCGGCGACTCGATCCTCTTGTCCAGCACGAAAGTGGGAGCCAGACGCAACAATGGAGCGTTCACGACGCAAGCCTGCTAGCGCCAGCGCTGACAAGAATGGAGGTCGTCCCAGCAAGAACTTCGCCTGTGACCATGACGGCTGCGGGAAGCGCTTCACGCGCTTGGAGCATCTGAACCGGCATGCATTGAATCATACGGCTGGGCAGGCAACTTGTTCCCGGTGCCGGGCTCACTTCAAGCGTCCGGATCTGCTCGGTGAGTGTGAGCCCAGGGAAATTGGTATGGGGTAGCGCTCATGGTCTTCTGTTGCAGCTCGGCATATGGATCGCCACAGAGAAAAGGACGAAGAAGCTGGCGGCAAGGGAATCCTCAACACGCGCAAGAGATCTTGGAAAGAGTTTGATGGCAGTGTCGTTGAGAAACGGCCATCAACACAAGACCCATCTGAGGAGCCTTCCTCTCAGGCTTCTGTGCAAGCCGACCCAGTCGTTGCCGCCGAGGGCCCAATCTCACCTCCGGCCTCACATGAGAGCTCTGATATATACTCCTCTCATCAAAGCTCAGATCCTTACCACGACCTTGTCTTCAACTTCGAGCAGGATGCAACGGCGCCCCCTACGGTGCCCTCATTCCAATCGACGTATAACCCCATTGCCGATACTGACGGCGACAACTTCTGGATCTCCCCGGCACAGCCCCTCGGCCGCGGCGTACCTGGTCCCGTTGATGTACCTTACGATGAAGTATTCCAGCCCGACACTGCAAGTTCGTTTAACATGCCCTACACCACTGCAACGAACTACAATTGGCTATTTGATCTCCAAGAAAACTTAGGGATAGACAACGATAACAACAATAACGGCACCAACAACACAGAGCAGCGTGTACACCAAGCATCTCTTCAGGGGCTAGAGGCCGGAATGGATGTCCCTACCAACGCGCAAGGACTAACTCCAGAGTCCCATGGTAGCTTCTCGCAGCCAATGCAATCCTCTATCCACGGGTCGCTTGGCAGTAGCTTTAATGGAGATGCGTCTGCTTTTATCTCTCATTCCCAAGTCCAGGCTTCACCAAACACTTCCCTCAATCAATCAACTTCTTTCGGGCACGATGCTGCTCTCAACGAGTTTCCGCAGTTACCATCAAGCAATCTACCATTATCATTCTCGGAACTCGAGCGGCCGTTGGCGACCCTGCGGAGGCCGACCTCCTTTCCATGCATAGACGAGTGCACTCGAGAGGAGATCTTGAACTTGGTTCAGTCACTCCGGCCAATCTCGCCTGAAGATGAACCTGTTTCCCGCGAGGATAAGCTTCTATCTCTTTCGTCATTGCAGGGTTATCTCGATCTCTTTTTCACTCGCTTCAACACCGCCTACCCGTTGATTCACCAGTCAAGTTTTGTCACAAGTAATGTCGACTCCTTGTTGCTTCTATCTATGCTGCTTCTTGGCGCGACATACTCCGGAAAGGGTGCCCACCAGCTTGCCGTCTGCATACACGATGTGATGAGGCCTGGACTCTTTGCCCACCCTGGCTTTTCCGCCAAGCCTAAACTGTGGTTTCTTCAAACAATATTACTCGTTGAGTGCTTCGGTACGCTGAACTTGACCCCCTTGTTATTCCATGGCTTACCCTCGGCAGGCAAATCCAGAGCTGGACAAAAACAACATGACATGAGCCACTTGTTCCATGGGTTGCTCATCAACATGATACGGCGGTCCGACTGCCAAACTGTTCAGCCAGTAGGACCAGACGAAGCTGACAATACTACCGATGATCTGGAAGTAGTCTGGCATCGGTGGGCGGAAGCTGAACAAAAGAAACGGTAACTTTCAACTGTGTGCCTCAATTCTGCAACATTACTAACGTTTCTAGTCTCGCTCTTCTCTGTTTTCTCTGGGATACTCAGCACGCCGTCCTATTTTGCCAGTCACTATGCATGTCTTCATTCGAATTGAGACTTCCCTTACCGTCCTCCCAGTCTATATGGGAGGCCCAGACAGCGTCTGAGTGGAAAAGTCACTCAGCTACATACACACGGGAGCCACAGTTCTTGACAGCACTCAAGTCGTATCTCACGCCATCATCTCCACGCCCGCCGCATTTGAATTGTCTGTCTAGGGTTCTCGTTTTACATGGGCTGATGTCTGTTTTCTGGGACATGCAGCGCCGTGACGAAACTAGTCTAGGGGTTATCCCTGGCGAAGCTGGCAATGGACTCGGCACTTGGAGAGATCGCATCGCCCGAGCCTACGACCTTTGGAAGACTGACTTCGACGCACAATGCATGGCAGTGGCAATGCGTCACCAGGAACAATCCCAGTCTGGCGACGAGTCTGCGATGAGGCAAGCCCGACAGGAGTTTGCTGTGTTCGCAACGAGTTACAATGCCGTTTACCACGCTGCTCAGGTTCTCCTTAATGCCAACTTCCTAGACCTGCAGATATACGCAGGCGCCCGACACATTCTCGGTAGGCCGGTTCAACGTGGAGACTACGTCAGGTCCGAACGCGTTGTCAAGCAGTGGGCAGGATCAGATGCATCTTCACTTCGTCCTCTCTCTGCTGCTAAAGCTGCGTGGCACGCCGCAACACTGCTGCGAGATGCTTCGCATAACCTCGAAGACTTCGACGCCATGGGCTTGTTTCACGTGCCGTGGTGTTTGTATCTTGCAACATTGACCTGCTGGGCATTCCACCATGCTCGACAAACTCGCACTGATGAGGACGATGGGGCGGGGGAAATGGTCTGGGATGCGAAGGCAGAGATGGACTCCCTGATCTCGGGCATGGCTGGGAGTGGCAATCCCTGGGGAGTAGTTCTTGGGCAGGGGAGGAAGAAGACGGGTGGGCTGGTATGGGTGATGGCAAATGTGTTAGAAAGGGTTCGGTGGGGGATTGTGCACGCGGGTGTAATGGTTCTTCGGGGGCTTGTTCCATGGAGGTTGATCAACCAGTATGAGACGAGATAACTCAATGTTTTACGATTTTACGCAATTACAGACTCCCAAGGACTTCTTTTATTCCAGCAAACCCTGAATACCGTCTACTTCTTCGCTGAATATGTCCAACAGATAAATCCCTCGAAGTGTCAAACATTCGACTATGAACCTCGCCCGCATTTACTCAAACATGCAAGAAGCCATCATAATATGAGTCCAGCCATTCTGCTGCCTTTGCCCCAGAATTCTCCGCTGCGCTGTTCCACTTTGACACGGATCCCACGTAGTTGTCTGGTCGAACATTGACGATTGCCACTTCCCCTTGTTTCAACTCGCCCAGCCACTTCTTCGTGCAGGTTTTGCCTTGGGCGTCCAGAGCTGAAGCGCCATCAAGATAGACGGTCCAAGGGCTTTGTGAAAGGACAGCCGGCAGCTGTTCGATCTCAAACTCCTTCTTCTCCGTTGTGGCTGATGTCTGTTAATATGTGGCTCATCTCTTTGCAGTTCGAGACTTACTTATAAGTGCAAATGTGAACAGGTCACTAATGGTCGTGTATCGTTCATGGCGGAAGTAAACGTCTTCGGCACCCTCTAGCCGCGGCTTCTGCGAGTATGATTTTCGAGCAGCCGCGGATAGCTGGCTCGTCAGTGAAGCCGCGTTCATCACTTCATTGCTAAATGCGTCCAAGAAGGCCCTCTCAGTCGAGCCTACCACGTTGCCAACGAGGACATAGATTCTGAATTGTCCAAGTATAGGAATGTCCAGCTGCACATCAACCGGGTTATGATCAATGTAGCGGATAGCCTTGGCTGGCGGCAAGATAGAACCAGGCCTCAGAGGTATCAGATCGCATTCAGCGTTGAAGCTGGTGTTGAGAATGTTTTGCGAATATTCCACGCCGACCCCTGAGATGAAACGAATGTTGGTTCGGAAATTCTCCGCCAAGGCTTCACTGTCACCTGCAGCAATTTTATTTGCGTGTTCGTAGTCGAAGTTTATGAGATCCTGTGCAATTTTTCTTCTTTCGCTCTCGTATGATTCGAGTAGTACTGGCTTTGCCAGTCCCCTGAGCTCAAGGTTGAGCTTCCAGGCTAGGTTCCAAGAATCATGAACACTTGTGTTCATTCCTTGGGCTGCCTTGGGTGAATGCGTATGGCTTGCGTCTCCAGCAATGAAGACTTTCTTGTTCTCATCCATGAACTTGTTTGCGACTCGTTGGCCAATCTGATATCGCCCAAACCACTCGACCAGTTTCCACTCGAGCTTATAAGGCGCGCAAATCTGTCGAGCACGCTCCATGACGTCTTCTTGAGTGATGCGAGAAGGAGCAGGAATTCCCGGCGCAGCATCTGACTTGAGTTCGATATAGAACCGCGTCATCGCACGCTCTCGCGGAATTATCAGAACCGAACCGTGCTGAGGGTGGAAGATGATTGTCTTTGACCAGATATCAGGGAAGTCTGTGGTGAGTTCTCCGTCTAGCACACCCCACACGGACTCGGATGAATTCCCCTCGGGAACAGCTCCTGGAATGGCTTTCCTGACTTTGGAGTGGGCGCCATCACCTGCGATGCGTCAGTATTATAGTCATTCATATCGAATCAGAAAGATTACTTACATCCCACTAAGTAACGAGAGTTAAGAACTCTCTCAGACCCATCGGCCCGAACTCTGATATTCAAGGTGCGGTCCTTTGCGGTCTGGTAGTCCTCGAAGTACGTCCCCCTTGCCACCTCAACGCCTCTTTCGCTCATGGCCTTGAGAAAGATAGCTTCGACCATACCTTGATGGCAGAGGAGAATATATGGATCCATCACATCTACAATATCTTCGGGATAGTGGATCTCGCGACCCATTCTCTGCAATGGCTTATTTTCTCCTGAGCCCCAGATACAGATATCATAAACCTTGGTGCTGACGCGTAGTAGGTCGTCGGCAAGCCGTAACATGCGAAGAGTCTCAATTGTCTTTGGCTGCAGACCATCAGCACGCCCAACGCTTGTTTGGTCTGGCCGTTCATCAACAATTTTTGAGTTGATACCAAACCTAGCTAAGTTGTCCCTGATTCTCACTGTCAGATTGGTGCACTTGAGACCTAATTCTAGGTGGCATTTACTCACGCCAACATGAGCCCAGCGGGTCCGGCCCCGACTATACAAACATCCAACACATCTTCTGAGATTCCATTGAGAACTTGAACGTCCTCATCGATTGCCATAGGTGCCATTTTTGTGTTCCGGAGGTTTGCCGTGGTGTCTGTAAGTTTGTAGGTGCTGTATTCACACAGATAATGACTGCCCACTGACACCTAGGATGTTTTGTATAGTAATAGGTAGTCGCAGGTAATTAGTCCTTAGTAGCTTTAAACTAGCACTTCATCAACAGACTCCCACACACCAACAAGTCTCAAGCCAGTCGTACGTTTCGTGATTATGCAATCTCCATCGTTTCATTCTCGCAGCTATCCATATCCATGCCACCCTGTACGACCTAACGAGGTTACGAGAATCCCATTCCCCCACTCTTGGCATTCGGAACCGAAGTGCGAGCTAATGATGAAGTGAACCGGCGCCCTTCGAGCTGCGAGGGGAAGCTTGGCCTAAGCTGTACTAGAGGAGCGGGGGAGATAAACAGCCGCCCGATATCGCGATACCGAGCACCGTGCGAAGTTCTTGGGATACTTGCTCGGCTTGCGCCCTTGGGCGACATATGGATACCGATTCTTGACATTCCTGACATTCCCGAATTTCCGATGGACGCTCCCACTTCCTGCGCTGCCTAGCGAAATATACGCACTCATCTCTCAGACTCTCTGAACTCTAACTACCAGGAGCTTAGACTTGATTTGTCTGACGTTGTCCGAATTAACATACGTTGTCTGACAGAAATGGAATCTGTACAGACAATGGTGGAAGGCGGCTGGCAGCAAATTGTTGCCGAGAAGCGAAAGGAACGCGACCGTGCTATCGCCTCGTTCTCTGACTTCTCTGAGTTCTACGAGAAGCTTGCGAAGGATCATGAAAGGGGAACTCATGAGAATATTACAGACGTTGATGATACCCTCACACTTGCAAACTTGATCGCGAAAGGTGATATAACAAGTGAAGACGTGGCGAGATTGTACATTGCTCGGTTAGTTAATTCGTGGCCATCTTGAGAGCTCGCTTCTAAGTTTCTAACTCCCGCATAGCGCCATCGAAGCTCATAAAAAGGTTTACATATCCAATCATGAGACCAAAACCTGTTTCTAACCGTAGACAGACAAATTGGCAAGTTCTTCTATGAACATTAACTACGTTCCGCGTCATTCTAATACCAGCAATTCAGTCTCACAGAAATTCTGTTTACTGATGCGCTTTCCCGGGCAAAGGAGCTGGATAGGATCTTTGTCAAGACAGGAAAACCGATTGGACCTTTGCATGGAGTGCCTATGACTTTGAAAGACCAGTTTGATGTTGAGGGAAGCGACACGACGTTAGGATACGTAGGTCGGGCTCATAAACCGGCCCTGCGCAGTGCAATACTAGTCCAGATCTTGCGACGACTGGGAGCCGTCATCATTGCCAAGACAAATCTTCCCCAGAGCATTATGGTAAGTACCCGAAAGCCTAGGTTGAGGTACTTCTTCTGACCGGGAGAAGTGGTGCGAAACAGAGAACCCTCTTTGGGGTTTGACGACGAACCCAATGAACGCCAAGTATACTCCCGGAGGCTCAACGGGCGGAGAGTCTGCGCTTCTTTACATGCACGGTAGTATGGTGGGATGGGGGACTGATATCGGTGGAAGTATTCGAATTCCCAGCCACATGATGGGCCTCTATGGCTTGAAACCGAGTGTAAGTCATCTCACCACGGGGAGTGCAGACCGGGAACATCTAACGTTGCGTAGAGCTCTCGCCTACCATATTTTGGTGTGCCAGTATCGACAGAGGGCCAAGAGCATGTGCCTTCGACTGTTGGGCCACTTGCACGCTCACTCTCATCTATTTGTCATGTCACAAGGGAGATGATACTTGACCAGCCCTGGGCACAGGACTGCCGCTGTGCCCCAATCCCATGGCGGTCGGATGTTTACGAAGATGTCTTGTCGAGAAAATTGACTATCGGGGTCCTCGTCGACGACAACGTAGTAAGACCACACCCTGCGATCACGAGAGTTGTGGAAGCTGCAGCTGCAGCCCTTTCGGCCGACGGCCATGAAATTATCCAATGGAATGCCGAGCTTCACGCTGAATGCGTCGAGGTCATGGATCTCTTTTATACTGCAGACGGTGGCCACGATATTCGTCGTGATATTGAAGCAGGGGGTGAGCCGTTCATCCCCCACGTTGAGAAGCTTGTTAGCCGCGGAGAAGCCATCTCAGTCTATGAGTATTGGCAACTAAACAAACGCAAGAAGATGTTGCAGCAAGCCTACCTGGGGAAGTGGAATAACCTCAAGTCACCCACCACTGGGAAACCCGTTGATGCCTTACTGATGCCCGTGATGCCCCATCCGGCGGTGCCGCACACAGGATGCAGGTGGGTGGGATACACGAAAGTGTGGAACTTCCTTGACTATACGGCTCTGGCTATACCTGGTGGAAAGGTCGAGGAGCAGGATTGTCAAGTAGCATGGGATTATGCTGCAAGAAATGAGACTGACGCTTGGAACTCCAAGATCTGGGTGGATAATAAACATGATATGGCAGCCATGGATCTCCCGATAGGGGTGCAAATTATTGGTAGAAACCTGGAAGAGGAAAAGGTCTTGGCTATCGGCAAAGTTTTAGATAATTTAATCAACAGATAGACAAACAATGGTAGAGTAGATATGGCGCAAAGCAGGTGAAATGCACCTCGACGGTTTCTGAGAAGTAGATAGTCTGATACTCCAAGCACCTGAAAATTATACACACTTTCCGTAGTAACTGTCAATTTGGAACTAATTATGCTGTGCTAAATCAAGACTTATTTATACCCAACTTCTTTAGAACCTCTTCTCGATCAGCTGGCAACATGGCTCCTGGTGGCGGGGTGTTTTTGCTCTTGAAGTGATCGCACATCTGTATACATTAGCACCGAGATATCTCCGATTGGTGATGAAGAGTGCACTTACTTGTTCCATAGTCACCCACTCGACTCCTTCGTGCTTGTTGATGTGCTCAATCAATCTCTCATGCATGAGTAGTGCATGTGGCCGACCAGAGGCATCAGGGTGGATGGTCATGGGAAAGATGAACTCGTCGTACTCGCGGTAAAAGTAGTCAAAGTGATCCCGCCAGATATCCTCAAGGTCCCTAAAGTGCATGAGAAACAATTCCCAGAATATGTAGGATGGGGCACTAACCTCGCGTTAACCCAGCCATGTGAGTTGGGTGCATTCTTGATGAACGTCAAGGGCGGTAGATCGTCGATATGCCAGCTTCCAGGGATTTCCACGAGGCCGGTCGTCTGCCCTGGAATAAGAGGCTTCATCCATTCTTCCGCTTTCTTCGAGTAGTCGATCTTGGTCCATGTATCACCAGTCCTCAACCAGTACATTTGGCAGTCCTCGTGGCTCATGCTATGGTCATACTCGATTCCGTAACTCAGTAAGAGCTCCATACCCTCTTTGCTACACTCCCACCAGGGCGTTACTGAGCCTCTTGGCGGTTTCCCGCAGAATTCTGTCAACATTCGGAAACTCTTGTCGAGAACATCTCTCTGCTGCTCTAGTGTCATATCGGTAGGATTCTCGTGAGAGTACCCATGTAGGCCGATTTCGTGACCAGCGTCACGAACCATGGCACACTCCTCTGGAAATGTCTCCAGGGTATGACCTGGAATGAACCACGATGCTTTGATGTTGTACTTCTCAAAGAGCTTCAAGACTCGGCGGGTACCAACCGTTCCAGCCCATAGTCCTAGTGAATGTCAGTGGGCATTCTTTCAGGTATGATCATGGACATCAGCGCAGTGCTAACCTCTACTAATATCGCTGGTACTATCTTCGCCACCATATGACCCCAGCCAGCCTGCGACAGCGTCAATGTCTACGCCGTAGCTATGCAATGATTAGCTGCAGGCTGGAAGAACGGTTGGATCTAGCTCTTACGCGACCAGAACCTTTTTCTTGCCCATTTTGATGGAGTTGCAGTAGTTTAGAGCTGAGGAGTATCTTTCAATTGACAGTTGATTCGTTAACCATGCAATGTTGATGACCAGGATGCCTACGGAGCTACGTACCTAAGTTAAAAGGTGCGGCAACATTCTTCCTAAAGAACCCTGACGTCAAGCTTCGGGGCCGACGATTGCAATAGAGGGGAAATCGGAACACCGCCGCAAGAGATAACAATCGAGCCCCAGTATCTCCTACGTAACTACGTCGCAATAGCCTATAGGCTCGGAGCGTTGAAACGGGTGCCACGACTTGTGTGCTTAGCTTACAACCGGTTCCGAATCCCACTCTAGCGGAACCATGATTAATGTGTCGATAGTGGGGGATCAACAAACACTCGGATACGGCAACCGAGCGTACGAAAAGCATTACCGACGGAACTCCGCTCTATAGGGATCTGCGAGTGTGTTGGATATCCAACTTGTCACTACTCAACTTGCTCAAGTTTGGCCTTTGAGCTCCTTATTTGCCTTCTTATTCGCCGTTCACCCTTAGTAACTCGACTAGTCAGATATAGACTGCACAATACAATAACCACGACACAAGATGAGCAAGGTATGATGATTGTTGGCCATATTTTGATCAAGTAGGAATCTCACGCGCCATGTTTAGTTTTCTCTCGAGGGCCGTGTGGCTATTGTCACTGGTGGTGCCCGGGGTTGTGGTTTGGCCTTCGCTCAGGGCCTCGCCGAAGCAGGCGCCAATGTTGCTCTATTTGACATGATCGACCCTGTCGTTGCGGCAGAAGAAATGTCTACCACGTATGGTGTAAAGATACGGTTCTACAAGACCGATGTGACATCAATGGACAACCTGCGAGCTAGCTTTGACGCCGTCAAAGCTGATTTTGACGACAAACTCGATATTCTGGTTGCGTGTGCAGGCGTTAACAAAAACGTCGAATTCTTGAATACTTCCGAGGAAGACTTCTCACGTTTATTCAACGTCAACGCCCGTGGTGTATACTTCTCCGCGCAACTCGCTGCAAAGGCCATGATCGAGAACAAGACCAAGGTGGGAAGCATCATTCTCGTAGCAAGCATCGCCAGCTATAGGGCAATTCGATCACAGCACAGCTCCGCATACTGTGGAACTAAGGGCGCTGTGAAAGCGATGGTGCCCGGAATTGCGGCAGAGATGGGCCCTTATGGCATTAGGGTCAACTCCATTAGTCCAGGTTATGTTAGGACGGTAAGAAGTCTTGCTTCTTTTTAAAGGGCGACGCACATGCTGATAAGAGTTTAGGAGATGACCGCGCCCTTTCCACACTTGCTAGAAAGTTGGAAGGATGAGATTATGAACAACAGGGTGGCGGAGCCAGATGATATTAAGGGCTGCTGCGTATTCCTGGCAAGCGACGCGAGTCGGTAAGTCTCATACTTTCCCCACTGCAGCACTGACTATAATAACTCAAATGATAGATACTGTACTGGAGGTGATTATCGTGTGGACGGAGGAGTAACTGTGTGGTAAACAGGAAAGCTTAAGAATTATTAAACAAAATTAGTGCAATTTTGAGAAATAATGCGAGCACCTCCAGCTTGCTGTGACCTTCTTGAAGCATGAAATAAGACTTTCAACTGTTCTTTTTCCTCCCGAGCTTGTACAATGCCTCGTCAATCTATGCAAGGTCTGCATGAGCATGAAGTCGAAACTAAAGTCACAATTTTCAGACCGCTTTGTGGGGAGAATAAGCGAGTTCATCTGGATAGGCATCTAGTTCTATATGTACGTAGTAATACACCTGTAATGAACCCTAGTTCCAATTTCCTTCGAATATTTGCTGAACGACGAAGACATTGCTGCGCCTAGATAAAGTATCGCCAGCGCGGGTCCTTCTCACCATCAACAATCTGACTTGTATCCACATCGTCCGCGGTGAGAGTGATTCCCTGTGCCCGATCACGACGCTTATTTTCTTGACGCATCCACAAGCCCAGCCATAGTGTGAAGCAGATGCAGGTCAGATTGCAAGCGGCAGTAGCAATGAGAGTGGGGGCATATCGAGGGGCATAAGTCGTTCTGAAGGTAGCAGAGCACAGGATACCGCCCAAGTTACCCAGACCGACGAGAAGACCTGTAGTTGCAGCGCGAGAGTTTTCGTTGACATTGTTGTTGTTGTGCCACGAGTGTACGAGACAGCTTGGGATATAAGCACCAGCTGCCACGAGGAAGGTTGCGAAGTAGGCGACACCCTTAGACACATCGGCTTTGATAGCCGCGAGGATAATCAGTCCAATCATAGATAAGGTAAGAGCTCCAATGATGTGAAAAGTACGCTCTCGCTTCCGATCTGAGTGATAAGTCACACACAGAAGGATGAAGAAGCCCAGGAAGTTCGGTGGGACTGTGAGTAGGTTCGTAACCACAGTGCTGTATCCGAGACGCCTCAAGACGAGAGGAAGAAAGTTGGATGACGTAGCAAAGGCCACTGGGTAGGTGAAAGAGATGACACACCACGGGAAGAACTTCCAGTTGTTCCACGATGCGAAGGCTTCTTTGAAGCTGAATTCAGATCCAACCGACTGCGAGCCATCCCGAAGTAACCGGAGTTTCGCGGCTTCTTTCTCTTTCTCATCGAGGAACCAAGCTGTGTCGGGAGTTTCGGGAAGCCAAAAGAAGGCTCCCGTTGCGAAAATGACCGTCAATCCACCCTCGATGAGAAAGAGATACTGCCAGCCCCTGATTGCGGTATTGTTGATCTGGAACACGCCGTAGGAGATCAGCCCGGAGAACGCGGCTGCCAGAAGGGCGCTGCCGAAGAAGATGGCGATTCGGAATCCTAGCTCTCCTCGAGTGTAAAACAGCGTCAGGTAGAAGACGGTTCCGGCAAAGAAACCTGCCTCCACGGCTCCGATGAGAAGACGAACGGCCAGCAGAGAACCAAAGCCTTTGCAGGCAACTTGAATCATCGACAAGGCGCCCCATGTAACCATCAGAGTGGAAAGCATAATCCGGCCAGAGAACTTCTTCGTAAGCAGGTTCAATGGAAGATCACAGAGTCCGTTGGGGACATAGAAGAGGAGGATGAGCAGTGAATATTGTTCGCCCTTAAAATGAAGGTCTTTGCTCATTCCGTCCGTTTCGGCGTTGCCCAAGTTGCTCTAAAAGCCACATGTTAGAAGAAGTTTCACATGGTTGATCTGTCAAAGAACTTACGCGGTCGACCGAGTTGAAGAAGTACATCACAGATAGGTATGGTAGGAGGTATAGATCCATTTTCCTCACTGGAGTTTACATCGTCAGCTATAGGCCAAAGGAAGAAAGCCTTCCGAAGTACAGTCACTCACCATAGGCCCTGTCAAGGACTTTGTTGATAACTATTTCATTGGAGCTACCGACCTCCCCTCCTCGCTCAGATGGAGAGGTGTTGAACTGAGTCGGAGTCACTGCTTGCTTTTCGTTGATACCCATGGTGAACTGAAAGAGAACTGGAGTCGTCCCTTGGATTCTTTGTGTGAATTACACAACTTCTCGTTTGACTAGCGAGGCGAATTGGAGCTCTAGATCCATGTGGGGAGGTAGTTCTTAAAGTAATTATGCATCGCATGTCAACAGCTCGTTCGTTTGCTCGATTGCACCTAATTACGAGTGTTGGTCGATTATCTCCAAACTCGTGAGTACAAGGTTCAGGTCAGCTGGGTCTAATCGACAACCCCTGTATCAGGCATAGCGGCCTACCAAGTGATACAGATAGATAGAGTTCATTGATACGTCTCCTAGCGTTTACGAGGAAGGGTGGGAAACTTATCAAGAGTGGGGTTACCCCGGGCGTTCAACAAGATGGTGGTATCCCATTGTTAACGCCAAGGGATGCTTCGGGTATCCCTCAGTATCAGAAACGTTGAGCGACCCGGTCTTCCGAGATTGCAGAGAGAGAACCAAGCCATGTCCAACCATGCAAGACTGATATCTATCCTAGTGAAATGAGGTACAATTATGCGTGTTATCCTGGTACCCCCCATTCTCCAAGACCCTGATCGCCGGTGTTCGACTCTAGGCCGGTAACCCCTGCTTAAACGTGGTAGCCTAGTTCACTTTGTATCTAGAAGAAAGTCGAACGAGCTTGCTGGTCACTAAACTATGTTCGTGCATTCGGGTTGCTAAAGCTGTGAGGCTCTTGACTATATTTTTCGCGCGTTGAATTTTGTTCGCAACAACGTCCAAGTCTCAAGATGGTGGCTCAGGACGATCGCTGAGAGAATTCGATGTCACCGTTCTGAAGGAGCATGTTCTCTGCTTTCCGTATACTTCAGGTAGCATAGGAGAGTACTATTTTCGGCTGACGTCTCGTACACATTCAAAGGCCCGGTAGGTATCTGATTTATAGTCTTGCAGGAGAGCAGCCTTGGAGGCTTGACTCATGTACGGAGACAAACGTTTGCAAGGGCAACCTCTATCCCATAAAAAGAAATGTTGGAATGCTCGACAGCATAGCACGCCACAGGTTCCAAAGTTTGCCGGACATAGTCAGTCAATTAGCATTGAAAATCTGGTTACCATCTAACTTGCGTGGTTCTTAAGCTACACGATTGAACTTGTTGCGGTTAAGATTACTGCGCCACGAAGAGAAGCAAAATGTTTTCGCCACGAGAGAAGCAAATGTTTAAAAGTTATCAAATTGCATTGAGTAGGTGAAAATACAAGCGAATATTTGAAACAGAGTTGCCAGTATTTACTCTACCGTTTCTATTTAACACTTCTCCTGCAGACTAGTTCATAGGTACACCATTGCCATCAAAGCCACACAAAGGGCCTCAAGCAGCACAGTAACCTTGGCATTCTGATAAATGATGCTTTATTTATGCCGACTGAATTGCCTGAGGAAGTTGTGTGAACTTTTGAGCTCGCCCGTACGACTCCGCATACGAAGAAGAGACAGCCTCCTCAACAGTAATGGGCGGGAATTTGGCTGAATCGCCAGGTCCCTTGCATGTGGAGATACATTCAACAATGTAGTCCGGATTCCCGGAGATGAAGACCGGGATCGAGTAACGCTCCTTGCCTGACTTGTTAATGACGCGATGAATATTGCTCTTGTATTTCTCGTTTGTCCAGCGCGACATGAGATTGCCTAGGTTGACAACGTAGGCCCCTTTCGTGGGCGGTACCTGATACAGCGTTAGTTACCACAAACAACTCAGGAAATAGCTCACTTTGCTAAGATGCTAACTTACATCAATCCAAGTCTGGGTAGGTTTATCCCAGACTTGGAGCCCGTCAACTTTGTCCTGAAGCAGCAGCGTGATGGCACCGAAGTCAGTGTGGGCGCCAATGCCTCTCGTCAACTTCTCGTCGCAATCCGGCGACTGGGGAGGATAGTGAAGCAACCGCATAGTTGCAACTGCTCCATCCATGAACTTCTCAAAGAACCCTTCCTCCAAGTCCAAGGACAGCGCAATGGCTCGGAGTAGATGCCACGCGAGGCCGACAGTCTTATCATAGTATGCCATCGCCGCACTTTTGAAATCCTCCACGTCCGTCATTGTCTCTGGCCACACGTTCGGACCACTGTTGAGTTTCTTCTCAAGAAAATAGGGGTGAGATCTGGGCAAATCCTTTCCAATATAGAAGCCCTCTTTGAGCTCCGGGTTTGTGCCAGGCTCGAGGATTTGAGCGCCAATCATCTCATAGCCGCGATTCCAGGTGTTTAAGTCTTTGCCAGCCTTTTGTTTCACTTCCGAAGGCAAGGAAAAGAAGCTCTTACTGGCATTCAGCACACCTTCTTGCAGCATCGTATCGACGCTGTGGCCTTCGATTTGAAAGAAACCATTGTAGAGGCAGCTCTCCCTGATTTGGTCCACCACGGCTTGCTTCTTCGCTAGGTCGTTAGAGTAGAATCCTGCACGTTAAATATTAACTTCCGGCTCTATATCTTACAGCATGGTACAGTGGTAATCTTACCCGAGAAGTCAATGAGGGGAATTGAGTTGGCTGTCATCGTCGCAACCTATAGAGTATGGTTGTTACAGAGTTACGGTCGGATATGTGATGAAAAATGATCCTTGAAATCTACACAAAGGCTGCACAGAATACCGCCAGTATAAATCCCTTGAGGTAGATTATGTGTATCTTGTCCATCGGAACTGGCCGAAGTCAAAGGACTGCCTATGCAGCCAAAATACATCGCGCCTCGTCATTGCCGGAACCGCGAGGGGCCAACGCAGCTCTACCGCAACAAGGGTGGGAGACTCCCCACTCCTTACGATCGCTGATTATATCCCACTCTTGGAAACCCACCTCCGACCCTCAACCCATATCCTAGACAAACTAGACTAGATTTTGAGAGGATGGTCCTAATTGTGGTGGGGGGCTCACGTTTACAAAGGTCGCTCGATTCTTTGAGCTCTTAGTTGTTGTATCACTCTCAGCTTGTTCTTTATCGTCAATCTATCCAACTACACTATGCCTTCCGCCGTGACACCATCGGCCTTTACTGCTCTGAAAGATTCCAAAGTCTTTACTCCTCTGAAGATTGGCAAACTAGCGCTAGAGCACCGCATCATCCAGGTTGGTTTACTACTATTCCCCCAACGGAGCTCAAGCTAACCCAGGATAGTCCCCATGCACACGCAATAGAGCGGTGCAGGAGGCGCCCGGGATCGGGGTTCCTGGTGACCTTTTGGTTGAGTACTACGGTCAGCGTGCGTCCAAGGGGGGACTTCAGATCACTGAGGCTACCGATATCTGCCAAACAGCATCTGGATACCCTGGCATTCCTGGTGCCTTTACCGCATCGCAGCTTGCAGGATGGAAGCGCGTCACAGACGCGGTTCATGCCAAGGGAGGTTTCATTGTCTGCCAGCTGTGGTACACTGGACGAGCGTCAAGCTCGGGGATGCGAGGCGGTGTTCAGCCTTTGAGCTCCTCAGGTATCCCGATGCAAGGGAACTACTTTGACGGAACTCTCTGCTCTGATGACCCTCCTCGGCCAGCTACTATCGCTGAGATCCACGATCTGACCGAGACCTGGGCTAAGGCCGCCAAGGGAGCTGTTGAGGTGGCAGGTTTTGATGGTGTCGAGATCCATGGTTTGTAGCTCTTCTCATCTGGTTCTTGAGCAACAACTAAGCCTTCAAATTTAGGAGCCAACGGTTACATTCTAGACCAGTTCCTTCATGACAATGTCAACATCCGGGATGACGCATACGGTGGCAGCGTCGAGAAGCGTTGCCGGTTCACTTTGGAGGTTATTCGAGCAGTTAGTGGTGCTATTGGTGCCGACAGGGTTGGCATTCGACTGTCGCCTTACAACTACTTCCAAGACACCAAGGACAGCAACCCCAACTCTCATTGGGCTTATTTGTCAACCGAGATTGCTGGCCTACCCGAATCTGAACGACCGGCTTATGTTCACATGTACGTTTATCAAAGGGCCAGTCGATTCTAGATACTAACTTAAATAGGGTTGAGCCTCGATTTGACGAGGTGTTGAATGAGGAGCAGAAGCTAGCTGCTTTAGCCCAGTACACCTCTTCCGAGAACGGCATCATCTCCAAGATTATCTCCACCAAAGCGCCCCAAAACTCATTGACGATATTCCAAAAGATTCTTTCAGGTGGTGGCGTTAAGTTCTTGGCTGCTGGTGGTTTCAGCCGGGATACGTTAGCTGACAAGATTGAGGGGGAGACTGCCGATGCAGTTGTTATGGGCCGTCATTTCATTGCGAACCCCGATCTGGTTCAGCGTCTGAAGTTGGGGCTTCCTCTTAACAAATATGACCGAGACACTTTCTATGGCGGCGATTATGATCTGAAAAAGGGGTACACGGATTACCCCTTCTACGCGGAAGACGTCAACGGCGCATAGATTCTGGAGCATATTACATGGATATTAGAAGGCACACCATGCCAATCATTTCAAAGGAATAGGTATTATAGAAATTAGTTTACCAGAAAACATAAATCTCGCAGTTATGTTTATTGACTAAGACTGTGTTGTGATGGAGACTATTCGAAATATGGAGCGGAATGCATAGTCTTGGTTTAGGATCAAAAGCTATGCGTCAGAAGCCAAAGAAGCAAATATCAGACTCGATACAGAGTTCGTGCGAAAACAGAATCCTGCTGCATTGTCTACGCTATATCAGTGACTGGAACTTCCATTCTTATGATGTCGGCTTCCTCCCGTAAACAATTCTTTGGTAATAATAAACGTGATGCTTCAGCGAATTGAGTTCCCGACGTAGACGGGCAATGAAGACAATCACTTCCTCTCGAGACCATCCGAGAATACTGGTAAAGAAGAGGATGAAACTCTCCACGTCAGACATGACAGCAAACTGAGCGAACTCGCCAATTTCCTTCAACTTGGGGTCGGCAGGCCAGCCGCCACTGGGGACCTAAATTCATATGCGTCAAAGAGCGGTTCAGTGATTATACCCTCACGCCTACTTACTTTGATTAGTTTCTCTTGGATATCGACGAATCCGGCATCCTCCATAGCCTTTCTCTGTGTACCATCATCGACAATGGTGAAGCTGCGTCCAATCTTCTCGCCACCTTCAATGAAGAGCGGACCCCATTGTGCGATGGCACTACTTTCCGGGAGTGTTCCGTCGTCTGAGTACACTACTGGAGATGCTTCGTGGCTTTCCAAGTATCCTCCTGGCCGAGTTGCCTTGTAAGCTTCTTTGAAGAACGCAGCCCAGTCGACGATGCAGCCGCCTAAGTAGCGGATGTGGATGAAATCGAAACTGTTGTGTTCAAATGTCCACTCCTGGGAGCAGTCTTCAATTTCACTAGAGACGTTGGCATGAGACATTTAACTAGACATGGTTCTATCGTGCTGGCAACGTTTGGTGAACTTACAATTGCACATTTGGTGGAATCCATGAGGGCTGGATAGGAGAAATGTCGGTCCCGATAACTTCGCAGTCTGGAAACTTATCCGCAACATCGCTATAAGTAAATTTATGAGTCTATGAAGCTGTCGTGTACTCGGTAGAGTTACTTACATGGCCCAGATACCTTAGACGACGAGGATAAACTCAGCTCCAACAAGGATTTCAGGGCAGGACGCCATGCTTACCAGTGCCGGTTCCCACATCGAGTATTTTCTGGACAACAAATAAGACACATTAGAGGCAGCCAGATAACAGTGAACAGGAGGACATTACCTTTGGTGAAGTGACAGGGGCTACAAAGAGCTCGCCATCAAGTAAAAGGGTGAACAGATGATGTCTGGCAAGGCCGTCACGGTCAGACTCAATGTCATAGCTTGATTACACGGGACTCCTTACAGAACATCTAAAGAATCACTGTGACGATCATCATTCGGTCCCCTATGCGTATTAAGTTGCAGCGTCAGCTTACTGACAACGACTTACGAGATCTGCATACGGCAGGGATATTCGATAGTACAGGGCAGAAATATAATTCACGTACCAGTAAGAGGCATTCCCTGTCTCTCTATGAAAGGTGCGGCCACGAATAACCCTATAGTCATAGATGCTCGACCTCAAAGACTCGGTAGAACTTGCGCGGTCATCGCCCAACGCGGAATCGGCGTCATCATCGTCATCGCCAACGATTTCCTATGTATGATGTATGATCAGACTACTTTCAACAACCAGAAAGCTACGGCCACATTAGTAAGAAAATTGTCTGCACTAACTGGGCTAATCGGGACTGTCGGTGGGCGAGTTGACGAAGTGCTACCATCGCCTGAAGCCATCACGGGTAGCTTTCCAGGAGCAGCTGTTGGCTCAGGTGACTTCTGCGTGTCTGCCATGTGGAATCAAATGTCCATGTTCATTCAAGATAGATTTAAGGGTCCAAGGTCCGGAGTAGATTGCGGGGTTTGTAGCTCTTTTATGATTAAACCCTTATTGCTTGTCTGACCTTCCTGCAGAAGTCAGGGGAGTACAGACCGCTGCCGTGCACATTATGATAGTTCACTGCTGTAACCAATGGCCCAGGGGTTTTAGCTTTCAACTCGGTCGAGAACATGGATTTCATCCATTTGTACCTATATTTGCGGTCGATAAAGTCATAAGTGGAAGTGATAGTCATGGCTCTGGGATTATAATCCTAGCTTCGACGCGGCTGTAGGCCAGTTTTGAAACACTGCCGCACATTCGCTAGCCTAATAAGGTAGGTAGTACTAAACGTTACCACAGCGTTACCATGACTTCTTGAAGCTTTTAGAGATGATTTGTTGCGGGCAACTCTGAAAATAGCCGGAAGCGTTGAAAGAGCTGCGCCGCGCGTGGACGCACGTCCGCCTAGGATGGTAGTCAGCACCCCTGTAGCCTCGGCTTTTTCTAGGAATTACGTGGAATAAAGTGCGAACTCCATTGTTTCCTAGGGATCACCATTACAACACCGGCGGCTTCAAAACCAACTACTATCAAACTCTATCCTGTCCTCTTTTTGATATGTCTTCCTCTCATTCTGATTCTCGCAAATTGGAATCCCCAGATGCCCTTTGCCAGAGGTTCAGTCAGCCATTCCTTCAGGCTCTATCGAATATACTGGCCACCGATGTCGCTGAGTTCACGTACGCCCAAATTCTTGACGGCTTACCCACGGTGCAATCTCTCACAGAGAGCTTTTCGTACATACGAGGTCATCCGGTTCTAGAAATGAACCATGCCGGTTTATGCGAAGGCTACCTCGAGAAAGCGAGAGACTTCAGGTCCCAATTTGATCCGTCTCATTTGCGCTTTGAACCATCTGTGAGTTCAGTACTACAAGAGCCTTCACCAAAGGCGAACTAAGACAACTTTTAGCTGCTAGACGCATTCCAAAAAACAACGCCAGGCTCCAAAACGTTCAATCTCCGGCTGATCGAGCTTGTTGTTGATGCTTGCCATCAGATTGGCGCATATCTCTTTGAGATGGACGATGGGGCACACAAACACCATGTGTACGAATCTTGGCTAGAAAAAGAGCTGATAGACGAGGAGAACGGGGCGGATAAACACACCTTTGTCCTTCCGCCAGCTGCTTTCTTCCACAGAGCATACCAGTTTCCTGACCAATATCCAAGAGGCATCGCCGATGTAGTAGGGTATTGGGCTGAAGGGAAGATACTCGGCGGTGTCGTAGTCTTCGATCGCGGCGAAACCGAACAAGAGGTGAGTACAAATGTGATCATGATTGAAAGCCTCAAATTAACATGTTCATGGCAGTGCAACGAAATGTGGATACACGGAGCTCGATATCCAGGACCCAAGACTCTGTATCCCCCGACAAAAGACCAATATGCATCTTTAGTCAAGTTTCTATTATCTGATCCAGATGAAGATGTTCCTTGCCCTCTCCCTATACACGGCACACCATATAATCGTCCACGGTGGTCCGCGGACGACGCTTTTCAACGCTTTCATATTTTCCGCGATAGATATGAACGGAGGATACCGATCCCGAACCCTCGTTTTCAGCCCAGAATTACACCCATCGACTGGCCTGAAATAGGAGATGAAATGACTTTAGTTCGGGCGGGACAAGCGCAATATTCCGGCGAGCCTGTCGATGAAGAGGAAGTTGCTGCAGCCAGTATGCGTTTGAAAGAGGTGACCCCTTCGTCGCCCTGCTGGAATCCAAGCTTTTCTTAGCAAGATGTGCCGCATAGCAGACCGGCCGAGTGGCGCTCTTATGGAAGGTCTGTGACAAACGCAACGCTTACTGTCAGACGTTGCAAACTTTGGAAGCAGGCCAGGCAACCGAAACGGGGCAATGGGAT
This sequence comes from Stylonectria norvegica, assembly GCA_014621405.1. NCBI lineage: Eukaryota > Fungi > Ascomycota > Sordariomycetes > Hypocreales > Nectriaceae > Stylonectria > Stylonectria norvegica. The sequence goes on along the minus strand of JAANBC010000006.1, from coordinate 96,395 downwards.
TGACAAAGCCTTGCTGCTGTTCTTGGCTCTTACAGCCTACAGGTATCAGATCAGCAAAGCCCCAGATGCCAAGACGTACAGATTTGCAAAGCATTGCGGTAGATGATGGCCAAGACTCATTGAGCCGAGTGAGATCGTCTAGCGTTGCGCACCTGTCATACACAATCCTAGTCAGGTCCACTTCTGTACATGAATGAGGCGACGATTATGATGGTATTTGCTCGCGTGGAGAAATCGCCTCGGAGGTTGGCGATGCTAAAAGACATTTTAAGCTTTTGAAAGCAAGCTTGCCAATCATTTCGCATTACTTCTTCGTCTAGCACTACCCAGTTTCTCTTGGCATCTACGCGATATCTAATAATAAGTTAAAGTCCACACTTCTAGCAATTAGAATTGGCGGCTGAGCTTCCATCTCGTTAGCATTGCGAGAACTGAATACGGGGAAAGTCATCAGCCCTTCGTCAAGTCTGACTCTAGATAGATTCCAAATACCGAGGAGGCCGAATTGGTATTATCTGTATAAAAGCCAGCTTCGTCGCCCTACTCAAGTGAGGTCCTCATTCTACTACTCTCACACTATCCAGCCAAGCAGGAACGCACATTCAGCTACCATCTTTCTACTTTCTACCATCTTTCATCTCTCACCCCGATTCAGATTCAGCCACTATGCGCTTCCCATTCCTTGCCGCCTGCACGGCCACTCTCCCAGGAGCCGCCTTCGCCGCCAATTGCTTCACTGGAAGTTTCGGAAGCATGAGTTCCGCAGACGAATGGGCCATTAGGGATGACGTTGCAAATAACGTAAAGGGCTGGGGTTGGCCCATCGAGGCGGTTGCTAGCCACAGTTACGCGTTTGAGCATGGAAGCGTGCAATTCTGTATCAAAAACGACTACAGTTTCGACAATACGCATGTGTCTCAGGGTGACGTGGTGTATGCTATTGGGAATATCATCGAGCAGTGCGGTGAGCTTGGGTAAGTGCTTAAATGGAGTGGCTCTCTACATTGGCTTTCATGCATCGCGAAACATACTTGAACATTGTTCATATAATCCATGGCATCCTTTCAGCTAACCTCTGTATAGTGGCACTTACGAAGTCAAAGGTGACAGTGGGCTAAAGGTAGATGTGGATATATTGCCCAGCTCGTACGGAGGATGCTGGAACAACAGTCCTTAGAAAGCGGCTTTCATACTCGTACTGTCATAAGGCCCATCTTCGTAGCAAGAAGACACACATCAAAGTAGCAAAGTTTTCCTGACCAGCTATGAACAGGATAAAACTCAAGGCATACATTATGAAAAGCATTCGATGTCCTTGGACGAGCACAGCCTCGGCGTACATATCAATTGGACCGTTCGCCCAAATGGTGGCGCGCCACTGGTGATTAACAATTTTTGGTGCAGACATGTGCAATGTTACCATCTGACAGTCATAACAATATCTTGGTCTAGCTACAGATCAAGGTGAAAGCTACGAGGGAAATCAGCACGACAAACAATGCTATGTATTTGAAGTAGACATGAGTGCTAGTACTGGATGGTCTCATTCTAAGCACCCAGATTTGATTGACTAAAACACTATAATTATGAATCCCCATATTTTAATGAAAGGTAAGGATATCTCTGGATGTTCAGGCGTGATGAGGTAATAAATACATGAAAGAGTGTCGAGAGCGATTAATCTCTCCTCTTGTAGCTTTTTTCTGCTTATGTGCAATGATGTAAACACATTCCAACAAGCGACTATTCAAAAAAAGATGTGACTTCGTCTCCTTTCAAACAATCTTCTCGTTGTTACCCTCCCTCGACGAATTCTCATCGACTGAATTGCTGTGGGCATGGGTGCCGTGGGTAGCGTAGTCATCCTCACCACAGAGCTCCTCGAGGGTCTTGCGGGCAGTCTCGGGAATGAACCAGGTGGTGACACAGCCGAGAAGCATGAACAGGGCGTAGATCTCGAGGACGTGGTTCATCCAGGGGGCAGCGTTCGCCTTGGTGGCGCCGCGAGTGCGGAGGGTGGCAATGGCGCCCTGGCCGATGATGGAGCCGACCTTACCGGAGGCGGCAGAGATACCGTGGGATGTGGAACGGTAGCGGGTAGGGAAGACTTCACCGGGAACGATGAAGGTAGTGGTGTTGGGGCCTGTAATACGTGTTAGACGGGTTCAGGGCCGGAGCGCTATTGGAGATGCTTACCGAAGTTAAAGAAGAACTGGGCGAGGACGTAGATGGCGAGGAGACCGTTCGGGGGCAGCTTGTTGTAAGCAAAGCCCATGATGATGAAGAGAATGGTCAGGATCATGAAGCCGCCCATCTGGATCGTCTTGCGGCCGATGGTATCAATGGTGGCGACGGAGACCCAGTATCCGGGAACAGCACCAGCGAGAACGATGATGATGTTACCAACAGCGGTGTTGTAAAGATACTCGTAGACGTTGGTGGCATTCTTAGTCGAGTATCCGATGACCTGGAGAATGGTGGCATTGTTCAATGAGAGACCGTAGAAAGCAACATCGAGACAGAACCATGAACCAGCAGTTCCGAGGAGGAGGAGGTAGTTCTTGCTCTTGCTATAGTGGTGGAGGAACTCCCTGAAGCTAGCCTTGGGGACCTGGAGAGTCTCCTTGGCGGCGTGTTGGGCGGTAGCACGGGACACGTCGTCGATGACGCCGCCGTTCTTGCCGGCCATGTATGCCTTGACGTCGTCGTCGGCCTTCTCGACATCGCGGGCAACATCGAAAGTGTAACGGGGGGTCTCGGGGATGGTAAGACGGTCTGGATGGTACAGTATGATTAGCCATTGTCATGGAGAGTAAGAAATATGATGAGTTGACGTACAGTAAAGAGCAATGCAGGCAGGGACGGCGCCCATGCCGATGAGGGTCCTCCACATCTTGTCGACGGCGACAGCGCAACCACCAGTGCAAGTAGCAACGCTTGCGGCACCTTCAAGCTGGCTCTTGAAGCCGAGAGTAACAAACATCATGACAAGAGCAGCAGCAAGCTGGCCGAATCCCTGCATGGCAAAGACGGCGCCCATCATGGCTCCACGCCACTTGGTGGTTGCAAACCTGTCGTCGTGTTAGTGAACTCGGAGACCCCTGAGTCTGAGATGATGGATGTGAACATACTCGGATGTGATAATGGAAGAGAGAGGGTAGTCGCCTCCGATGCCCACGCCCATGATGACACGCCAAAAGATGATGAGACCGACGATGTTGCAGGCGGGCGAGTTGCTAGTCAAGGCCTGGGCGAGGGTGGCAAAGATGATGACAATCAGCTCCAGACCGTACATCTTCTTTCGGCCGACGATATCAGCCAGGGCACCGAAGCCCAACTGTCCGATGACGGTACCGGCCGAGGTGGAAAGCTTGATGGCGGAGTCGGAGTTGACGGGCATCTTGCCAGTGCCGGGGAAATAGACGATGCCGAGCATGATGGTCAACATGGAGACGGCGAAGATATCGTAGGAATCAGTGAAGAAGCCAACACCAGCGACGACACAAGCCCGGACGTGGTACCATCCAAAAGGCGCCTTGTCGATCTCGGCGAGAGCCAGACGGCGACGCTCATTGGGGTCGGCGACGTGGGCGAAGTCGTTGTGGAAGTTGTGGAAGGCATTGTTTCCGCCGGCCGTCTTGGCGGCAGGGCCGTTGTTGTGAGGGACAGTATCAGCCATCGTGAGTATTACGTCTCTGTCGAGGAGAGATGGGGAGGAAAGATGGAAGAGTTGCAGGCCGAGGAGGAAAGCAACCGCAAGAGTCCCGGAGCCAAGCAGCGAGGACGGGGGTAATTAAATAAAAGATAAGAGGTAACTGTATGAAACGACACCCTGGCGAAGAGGTGCAGTGCAGCTGCTGTGAGATTGCTAACTGTGCTGGGAGAGACAAACAAGACACGGCGGTTTGCCCGTCCTCTTATTATACGCAACGGCCACGTCTTACATGGGCGTCAGACACTTGAGACTCCCACGTCAGCGACCAACGGCTCCCACGCCAAAGCCAATTGCTAGACCGAAGAAGCTCCAACGTCCCCAAACCGTTCCTCAGCTTCCCTGGGACCATCGATCGGACTCTTCCACAGCCGCCAAGCGAGGCCGTATCGATGCGAACCGTGGCCGTCGGTCGTCGCCCCAAGGGCTTCCAGAGCGCTCCCAAAGGGGGCACACGACAATAAGGTTGTCTTTAGCCTCGACCAATCAGGCTCTAGACCTCGTCCCACGTGTAGTGCACGGCCAAGACTCTTGGCTGATCGATTCCCGCGATGCCAAGGGCTCGGCCAAGGGCTCGGCACAACGGCACGCGCTTGGCAGAGCAAGCCCCCAGCATGGATGGAAAACTCCACCAGCCCAGGCTTCAAACTGTCGATAATCCGCCAGAAGCATCACCGAGACGGCCCTGGGGCGATTGCCGCTTTGGGACACCGACGATGCGCGACGGGGGGAGCTGTAGTGTGCGGAACGATTGCTAGCTGGAGAAAACCCTGCAGCATGGAGTCTTTAGACTAGGCAAACTAGACTGCAGACCCTGCAGACCCTAATATTCCGTTCATTCGGGCGACCGCGAGGGGCACGTGGTCAAGAGCTGACCGTGTAGTTGATGCACGAGCAAACAGACTATAGTTTACAATGCGACTAGTATAAGTCTGGAATCATCTGTCCCGAACATGTGAGAAATTGGTCGTTAATATTGGATCGAAGCCTTATCTCACTCTCCTGCTGCTGATCTTTGGGCTTTTTGCTTTTTCTCTGGATTTCCTATCTCCTGTTTCCCGTTTACCGATCCTTATTGCCCCCATCATCACCGCTCTCTTGCATGTGATCTGCGTGGCTTCACATACATCTCCATCGCCGCTATCAGCATCACCACCTATTCATCATGAGCCTCACCACTCTCTCACAGCCGCAAACTACACAGACAAAATGGGCGACTTCCGCCGTCACCGACGACCCGCCACAGCTGTCTATCCAGCTCCTCACGCGACCAGACGACCGATGGGATGCGCTGAAGCTGGTCGTCGACAGCGTCGCGCAACAACGACAGGTCGCCTCCCAAGTACTCATCTACCATCCTATCTGCCTCGCTGTCCTCGCCGCCGCCATTGCAATCATGCACGTCGCTACCGGCGTCTCTACCTCTGACCTGGGCCAGCTGGTCATCGCATACGTCGGCATCGTCATCTCCTACCTCATGACCATCCGCTACTTCGCCAGCTCGTACATCCAGCTCGCCGAAACGACGGATTGGGCCGCATGGCTGAAGAACTCCGCCGGCGTGGAGGATCTTATCGTGGGCGCGCGGTACGGGGACGAGATCATCGCCGCGCTGGTTCTCCGCGTGCAAGACGGCGCGAGCGAGGACAGCGGCAAAGAAGCCATTGTTCGCGCGTGGACCACGAGGACCAAGTATAGGCGCCGAGGCCTGGGAGGGGATATGCTCGCAGAAGCCGTCAAGGTCGCCAAGAAGACACAGGGCCGCGATTGTAGAGTGACGATCGCGGAAGACCATGCGAACAGCAGTATGCCTCTACATTCGTTGTTGAATGGGTCTTTTAGAGCGCGTAATGCGCGTGCTTCGAAGGCCCTTTCACAGGCCGTAGTGAATTGGGAGTCCAATAACCAGTAGACAATTAATAGAAAGGCCTTTGTTTTGGGGAAAGATCATAATCACTTTTTAATCAAGTTCTAATTCAATCATTTATAATTTGGCTTAGCTGGTGTCGTCGTTGACGTACAAGCAGCGGACCTTCAGCCAAGAATCTTGGCCGATCGATCCCGCGATGCCAAGGGCTCGGCGTAACCATCTGGCTTCAACCTAATTCATGCACCACACGGGGACACGACGCGCTCTGGGACTAGTAAAATGTACTTACTTCTTACTAACTCTGTGACACGTAGCGTAGTTTTAGATGAAACGGCGAAGCTGCGCACTGGAACTCTGTCAAAATGGATTGTCTGTTTAGTGCAGGGTAGGAAAATGGAAATGTTTTGTAGTAGTTACTGTGTTAGTCGTTACTCGCGGATGGATCTAGATTACATCTAAATATGCAAACGTATTGGTATTGCTACCCTTTCCGAGTGCTGTTTGTTTCACCATTTGAAACATTTTTCGGGCTCGTATAACGACAGTTCTATGAATCTCAAAAAAAAAGTATACTGGTGCTCCAAAACACATTTCTATCAATCAGTGGGGGGATCAGCGTCATGCTTAGAACAAATTTAAGATTTGTTGCATCCACAATTTCGCCAGAGCTGAAAGAAATCGAAGTCTTATAGCCAGTGCTCAGGTCAAAGTCCCCTGATTCAGCGTTCTTGATTTTATTGAAGGTGTGATCGTGTATCAAGGTCGCGGAGGTAATGAAAGAAAATCCTCATGGACCCGCAAGTGGAGTTTGCTTCTCGAACAGAACTTTTGGGAATCAGGTGTTTCGTCTCAACGCTCATGTCTGTCTATAACCAGATGAGTTGTCGTCTCTCATTTAGATATATTGTAATTCATTCAGTCCACTATCAGACAACGAGAAAAAGTGAGATTGAGCAAACGTGCAAATGCTGGTTATAAGTTCACAATACGAGTTTGGTTGTCAATGCAGCATAATTCAATCTTGAGTAATCCTCGAACTGCATAGCTCTGTGCTTTACTGCTTGACGACCAATCTGAGGGCGTAATTGTCTAGGGGATAATCTATGTAGATGGTTGAAATACAGATGGGTATAAAGGTAGCCAGCCATGAGCTGTGGAAAGGGCGCAAACAGCAGCCCACTACTCATGGCGATGGTAGAGAGTATAAATGCAATAACGTGGGGTGGGTGTAGTCTAAGATTCGCTCGTCTTGTGCTGTTGACATGAACCGTACAACAGCATACAAGGTACGCACGCGATAATTATATGTGGTCAGTCTATTTAAACGGTGTTTCTCTTTCTTCATGTTCATTCATAGGGCCGCTTTGCCCCTCGACTCAAATGGCATGGCAAGTACTAAAAGACCCGCGGCGATAAACAGAGCTCCGCTCGTGTATACAGGCGCCGAGGTTTGCAGGTTCGCGAACATGGCGATGATGGGCTGGTACGTGGTCAGCTGGGAAGCCACAGGGAGGATGTCAGTGCTCTAGAAAGCGAGATTGTTTACTTACAGCCATGATGCCGAATATGCGGTTGCACGTCGCGGAGAGCGCATTTCCAGTTCCGCGCTGGGGAGTGGGAAAGAGTTCAGGCGTGAAGCCGTAGAGCACGGCGTACATGACGTTGCTGCAGAAGCTGAAGGCGCAGTTCCAGCCGAGCAGGGATTCGCTGTTGAGGGCAGTCTATTCAGAATATGCATTAGCAGCTTGCCACGGTAGTTCAACCCTCGCAGTGAAGGTGAGAGACCGCATCCAACTTACGGTCGAGCAATACAAAAAGACACCGGTTGCGACGGTGCTCACGGACAAGGTGCCCTTGCGACCGAACCGTGGCAGCTCAACGAGATATCCTCCCAGCAAGGCCCCCGGCACGCCCAGAACGGCAATGATCAGACTGTTCCGGTAGGTCAAATAGGTGCTGCCATCGCCAAAGTCGGCTCCTCTCGTGGCCTGGATATACGGCAAGAAGGCGTTGTAAAGGGGATATCCGAGGCCGATGAAGGCCCAAATCAGCATGATCAAGCTGGTGCTGAGGGCCAAGCTGCGGTTGGAGAAGAGCAGGCGGACGTGGCTAAAGTTGACGTCCTCGAGGCGGCGCTTGAGGGCGTCCTTGGCGGTGCTCCGGAAGACGTAGCCCTCGGGCTCGCAGGCCCTGAGGTCCTCGAGGGTCAGGCTGCTGGTGATGCCGTTGCTCTTGGCAACCTTGTGGATAACGGCGACGGCGTCCTCATCGCGGCCCTTGCTCATGAGGTACTTGGGCGACTCGTGGATGGTGAAGAAACAGAAGCGGATGATAAACATAACGAGGGTGAGCCCGCCGACGGCGATGACAAAGTACCGCCAGCCCATGTTCTTGCTGCGCGTGCATACCTCCTCCTGCTGGCAGGTGAGGTTTCCGAGGAGCGGCCAGGCAATGAGAGTGGCGATGACTTGTGCGATGGCCCAGTCGACGGAGAGCACGGTGAGGAGGTACTGGTGCGAGGCGGGCAGGAATTCGAGGAAGATGGCCGAGTCTACGGGGAGGTTTCCGCCAACGCCAAAGGACCAGAAGGCTGCAAATACGCCGATGGCAGCAAAGTTGGGGGCGCCGGCGGCGATGAGGCCCCAGACGGCAGTGAGGCCGAGGGTGAGATTGAAGGCCCATTTTCGACCGCTAGATATGGGGTTTGGAGGTTAGGACATGGATGCAGGCATTTGAAGTGAGATCATGAAAAGTCTTGAGGGACTAAGGGGAGAGGAGAAGACCGTACAAGATATCGCAACCGAACCCCCAGAAGATGGCACCGCCCAGCAGACCAATGTTCTGGGCCAGGGTTAGCAGCGGCGGGCGCGAGGGCGAAAACTCGTTGGCGATGGGGGTGAAGATAAGGCTGGTGACGATGGGCCAAAGGTTATCGCTGGCCCAGCCGAAGCCGACGACGATGAAGAGGGACCATTGGTATTTGCCCATGCCGATTTCCGAGATCTATGAGGTGGTCGTGTTAGAAGGGAGCTCTCATCCGAGGCATCATGCTCACGAAGATGACATGATGCTTCATAAGATTCAGAGGCAAGGCAACCCACAGCTCGATTGAGCACCCGCGCCTTGGCCTCGTAGACGGGATCCAGCACGCCCTTGGGGATGATGGCTACGTCATCGACTCCCGCGGCGATGCTATCCTGCCAGGCATCGTCGGCGGCCGTGGGGTTTCCTTTGGAGTCGCCGTTTCCAATGTGGTCGTGCTTCGAGTCGTCGACTATTTCGGCCATGGTGGTGGTGGTGTGTTTAATTAATGCGGGCGGAGGTTTGTTGGAGTTGGAGGATGAGCTGTTGCAAAACACCAACCACCAACCACCAAACATACAGGATTGATAAAGCAAGTGTCAAGATAAACAAATACCCTTCAACACTGCATGTACAGTACGAAAACCACTCCAACGTCGTTGCCGTTCTTGTTCAACTTCAGTACCCAGTGGAGAAGCGGCTGCACGGGAGATCAGCCTTATAAATAGTCTCGTCTCCACTGCGAAGGTACTGAGTCGCCGTCCATCCATCTTTTCAAGGTGCTCGACCCCACGGCGCATGCCGCGCCCTCGCCATCGTGTCTTTTGGCCCGCGGAAGTCGCCCCGAGGGCTGTCGCCAGATTTCGCAATTGTAGGTTAGATTAGTAGTAAGTAGTTATTAACGGGCTGGCCGATTTGACGATTCGAGGGTTACATCAACGCGGGGTGCGATGGTGCAATCCCGCGTCAGCCATCAACTCCCCGAGGTGATTGGGTTGCGCGACGTGGGATCTGCGAAGCTATCATCGAGAGAGGCAGGTGATGGAGGACTCTGGTCTCTTGTGGTTCAGCTTGGACTCTTGGCTTCTAATAATTATCTTCCAGGTTCCAAGTACGTACTCCTAGCGACCGTCCAGGGGCTTCAAACCGCGCAGACTGCCCCGGCGAGTCGCCCTTTTGTGGCGTTGTGATATATGCCGCTTGCGTCATGACAGCTTCTCGCGCCATCGCCCATCCCACTCGCCTAGAGTCGTAAGATGGGCCTGTTTCTTCCCGTCTTCGAATCCCACAGGGATTATTCTCATGGCCGCTCCGAGTAATTGGGACGTTCGTGGTTCGTACTAATTACTGCACATAACCCCAGGCTCCCAACTGCCAGCTCCCCGGCTTGATCTGCTACCCCAAATAAGCAGCCCGCGAACCGCTGCAGCCTTCAAATTCGCTCCAAAGGATGAGCACGCAAGAGAACCCCAGCATTGCGACCACGACGAGCTGAAGAAGAGCCCAAAAACGACATTGCTATTAGCATACGTTTGGTGATCCTTGGTGTAGTTTTCGGCCATTCTCAAGAGATTGCGTGCACGAGGATTCAACCTTGGCAGCAGAGTTTTCTTCTTCATCTTCTCGTCCTTTCAATCATAATTGCAAATCTTCAATGCGTGACTCGTCCCTGGATGCCGAGATGCCCGTTTTAACAAGGGCCAGAATTCAGTTCTCGGCTGTCACCGAGAGTACAGCAGGAACCCCCCCGAACAAAAAGCATTAAACCTTGCACAGCTGTGTGGTTAGTACCTGGATTTGAATCAGTCCACATCAACTGCGAAGCAACCCTTGATCTCCCCGAGGCAACATCTGCCATCTGCAAATCTTCGTGCTGCTTTGCTCTGCCCTACTGGATCAACTCCAATAAACCACATCTACGTTTTTACATGAAACTCATTCGTAGGAACCGGCTCCATCAACGCCCACCGAATACCGTCCTCCACCACCCGATCCCATCTCTCCGACGCCGCAAGCTTGTCCTCGACCGACCGAAACCCATGCGGCATCCCGACAAAGATATTGACATCCGTGGGCACCCTGCTCACCCATTAGCAACCATGCACTTCCCAGGTAGTCGTCGTTGCCCGGCGGCACCGCGATCGGGGGCGTTCCTCACCCAGCTTCCGTCAGCATCTTAGCGTACAGCAATCCTTCGTCCCTCAGCGGATCGAGGCCCACGACCCCGAGGACGGTCGGCGGTAGGCCCGTGACCTGCGACGGCGAGGCGTTTCCCGGGTTCACCTTGGTGTCTCGCGGGTCCGGGGTCGCCATGTCCAGCAGGTCGGTGAAGTATCGTAGCTCCGTGACGGAAAGCATGGGCGCCTTCTCGTTCTCCCGGTACGATGACACAGAGGGGTGCTTCATCTTCCTCAACTGCGGTTCGTAGCAGTCGGAGTGGGCGAGGCATGGTATCATCAACACTTGGCCTGCGAGAGGGGGACGCCCAATGGCTGCCGTTCCCAAGTGTTTCTGTAATGTCAGGGACGCGGCGACCCAGGCGCCGGCAGATATGCCCCCGAGTATTACCTTGTTTGCGTCCGCGTTGAATCTGTGCATGTTCTCGTGGGCCCAGTTGAAGGCGTCTTCAGCGTCGTTCCATTGAGTCGGGTATTTGTGCTCTGGTGTATGCCGGTAGTTGATGTTGAGAGCCACCACGTGCGATCCAAGCGCGATTCGAGAGCATATCGCATCTTCCGACGACAGCGTGCCAAACATGAAGCCTCCGCCTTGGAGGTGAATGTACAGAGGTAGAGTATTGCCCTTGGGGAGGGAGGCTGGCCGGTAGCTGCGAGCCTCAACGAAGCTGCCGTCTCTAGTCGGGATGGAGTAGTCCTCTATGACAACTTGTGGCCGTAGCAACTTCATCCCCTCCGCCGATATCCTGTCTCGCTCCATGTTGGTTACGCGCTTCAACTCAGATAACTCCATTTCCGGGCCATCCGGCGGGGGAAGCCCAGCCTCTACGGCGAGCCACTCATCACTCGTGCCTCCATAGCAGGAAAAGTCACACATGGAGGCTGGAGATTTAATTGCGTTTTACAATGGCCTGGCGTTGAATGTCAACGTTTAGCAGTGAAAGATTAACGTGGGCCTCGAGATGCGCCTTTACTTACGGGGCCGGCGGGTTGACAGCCTCCACTTAGTACTCGGTTTACAAGCTTGTTTGAACTCCGCAATGCTTCGCCGGGGAGGCGGGAGGAGACGGAAATGGGGGACGCTATCTCGGATTGCGGCTCTTCGGCCGTGATGCTGTGGAGGTTTGGTGCCATCAGTTGGTATGGTATCCAGCTTAGCGTTTGCAGGAAGTTCGTGATTATTGTGTGCGTGCGTCTTATCATGAGTAAGGAAAGGTCAGTAAATTGAGAAGTTGATTGATTCAGCCCACAGCAATTCCAAGAGCTAACTTATCGCGTTCCTGTCGATATCAGAGGAACTTGCCTCGGTTAGTGCCGGTTCCAGGGCCTCTTAGAATTTAGAACCATCGTTGATACCTCTGGATCTTCTGATAAGCAGCTTCATCGGATCAATTGAGGCTCCCTGCTAACTTCACGTCTTCACGTTGAGTATTAATCCTGCATTGTAGCTGCTGCTTTGGATGTTCACTGTAGATATTATTGTAGGCGACTATACAAAGTCCGCCAGACCATAAAGAATGGTTGACTAGCAATTATCACTCCATCATGTATGCGCGTCTTTTAGTAGTTTGTGGGGAGGGAGGTCAGCCGGCACTCTGTTTGATCTGGTCAGGTTTCACCGGAATAAAAGAGGCAAGCCAAAACTATTGCTGCCTCAATTACTATATGGATTCACTTTGCTATTACATTGGCCACACTCTGCAGTTCGGCGAAGAATCTAGCGTCTTGGTTTCTCGGATTTGGACTTCATTCGATCAACTCAACACAGGCTACAATACAGAACCTCACATCACTTCACCTCTCTTGGCCACACTCATTACAATCCCAATTACTGTATTTCCATTTTGACAAGCTTAGATGATCGAGCCAATGGTACTAAGATCTGCACAAAGCACCCAACCTTCTTATCAATGACGAATCTTGGGGATTTCTCCAAATGCGAGCCATGTTTATAAGCATTCCAACTTCCCCCCATTCGCGATGGGTTGTTGAAATGACGCCAACATGACCAAACTCCCCTAAACATGACCTTTCATTTGTTGCTTTCTACTCAATATCTCCTATCTCCGGTCGCATATGAAGCGAATCTGGGGTACGCCCAACTTCTGGACACTCACACAACTGATGTTACAATCCAAGTTGCATATGACGGCAGACTTCAGCACGAATGAAATCCATCCTGAGAGACATTGGTCATGGTGACTGGCTATCGCGAGATGGTTGATTGGTCATGTCCTAACGTTATGTTGTAAATGGGATATAGATATCCTGTCACGATATAGCAGATACTAATAGAGATGTTATAAGCCACTTTCCGTCTTGCGAGTAGATCACTTGTTGACCCAAACCAGCAAACCAAATACCGAAGCAAACACCAAACAGTATCACTAAACTCATAAAATGGCGCCCTCTGCAATTGACCCCGCCATTGTCGATGTCGTTCAGCCCAAAAAGGACACTCTAGCAATCCCCAAAGCCGCCAAGGCAAGACTCGAAAAAGCAGGCGTAGATCTCTCCCAAGGCTACCCCTATCGGCCCTCACGTCCCTTGTTCCTCGATGATGTTTACAAGATCCGCAACGAGCCCCGTGATTATGTCGACGCGGGGTCTCGGGCCGACAAGTCAAAGAAGAGCCTCTTCTCCGCAGCATCAAAGGTGACTGACTTGACGGCGCACATTGGAACGGAGATCGAGGGCCTGCAGCTTAAGGACTTGACCAGCGAGCAGCGCGATGAACTGGCTTTGCTGATTGCTGAGCGGAGTGTGGTGTTCTTCCGGGATCAAGATCTGAGCCCTCAGCAGCAGAAGGAGCTGGGCCAGTGGTATGGGGAGGTCGAGGTTCATGTAAGTCAGCTCCCAGAGTACTGCCAGAAGACGGCTAACAAGTTCGAATAGCCTCAAGTACCCCACGTCCCAGGCGTTGAAGGCGTCACAGTCATCTGGCCTGACCTCCAAGCCACGGAGCGGCCTGCTTCGTTCCGCCAGCCTGGCGGCGCAGCGCGATGGCATACTGACCTTGTCCACGAGGCCCAGCCCGCAGGCATCACGCACCTTCACAACGACACGATCCCCAGCGTTGGCGGCGATACTCTCTGGGCCAGCGGCTACGGCGCCTACGAGAAGCTCTCTCCCGCGTTCCGGAAGATCATCGACGGTCGCTACGCGGTCTATCGCTCTGCGCACACGTACCTCGACCGCGAGCACCCGGAAGAAGGCCCCAAGCACATTGAAAGAGTGCACCCTCTAGTGCGGGTGCATCCCGCGACGGGTTGGAAGGCTCTGTGGGTCAACCGCGCCATGACGGACCGCATCGTGGGCCTTGACAAGGCTGAGAGCGACTTGATCCTCAACTATCTGTACGACGTATACGAGAAGAACGTGGACATCCAGGTGCGCTGGCGCTGGACGCCGCGGACATCGGTCCTGTGGGACAATCGGTAAGTCGCAACACACGCAGTCGTCCACGTACTATGGTCTGATACTAATAACACCTGGATTTTAGCATCACGATTCACAATGCCAGCTGGGATTACAGCGGCAAGGAGCCACGGCACGGAACTAGGGTGACGTCGCTAGCAGAGAAACCGTACTACGAGGATTCGGCGCCGTCTCGCCGAGAGGCACTGGGCTTGTTGGGCCAAAGTGAGAAGGAGGAGCTGGAGGCGTTGAAGCAGAAATAGAGTAGCTGCAGGGAAATGTATGCTTTTTGATCACTCGTGATAGAGTGGGAAATACGTGAAGAATTGCAAAGTGCTTGCTGTGAGTGACCACGTGACTTCCACTGACAATAGTGGATATAGCCCCGCAAACACCCGCATCTGGTCTAGACTCGGCCCCTCGGCACCTGCACACTTACTGAGCTAAGCCTTTCTCAGCCCCGAGATCTCCGAGCTGTATAAGTCACCTCGAATCACCCCTTCTGCTCGACAAAAACCAAGACTAAACATGAAGCCAACAAGCATATGTTTTGTCTACCTACGGAATCCGTTATCTTGAGAATACCTGATTCCGTCTTTCTTCAGCTGGAGAAAGCATACCTACCCAAGCCTGAGATATGGCATCTCCTCTGTCAAACGCGCCCCAAGTTGAAGAAGCTCCCAAACACGCCTGCACAGTCTGCGCCCGGCGCAAGGTCAAATGCGACAAACGCACACCGTGCTCTAACTGCGTCAAATCCCAGGCTCAATGCTTGTACGAGGCCCCCGCGCCGCCGAGGCCTCGGAAGAGGCATGCTGACGAGGACTTGGTTGCTCGGCTGGCGTTGTATGAGGAGCTGATGCGGAAGCATCATGTCGACTTTACTTCGTACGCTCAGACCTGGGTGCCTGCAGAAGTAGGAGGCAAGCTGGATGACAGGAGATTCGCCGCCTTGAGGCAATCTTCCTTGTCATCTGGGGGGCTGGATGTGAAGCATTCCCCCTCGGAGGAGCCTACACCACAGCCGGAGCGGTACGTTAGCACTCTATTATCTGGAGGTGGCAAAGACATATCCATAGTCACTAACACCATACTTAGGGTTCTGTGGGCGAATCTCAGCCCAGAGGTTAGTTATCTTCAGACCAAAATATGTCCTCCGATGAGCAAAGCCTAACATCTTCCGCACCAAAAGCTCAAATATCCCCCCGTACACTGGCTATGTCACAAAGACGACCCCATATTAGTTCCTACACCCTCCCTCCAATCCATTCTTCTCGATCCCCATCCCAGTATCCATGAACTACACCCACACCCAAAGCACATCTATCGCCTGTGGCAAGTATTCGTTGAGAAAGTCAACCCGTTGACCAAGATCATCCACGTGCCCACTCTTCAACAGCGCGTACTGGATGCCAGTTGGGACCTCTCCAACGTCCCCAAATCCCTAAATACCCTTTTATTCGCGATATATACCCTCTCTGTCACGTCTCTTACCTCCGAAGAATGCCAGGACTGCTTTGGCGAAACCAGGGCAGTATTGATAACGCGGTACCGAACCGCCAGTTTACGAGCGTTCGTTGCCGCCGACTTCCTCACCACGAGAGACCTGGAAGTCCTTCAGGCCCTGGTCCTGTTTCTCATGGCTGACCCGGAGTCGGACTTGACTTCCACGTTGACCAGCTCGGCCATGATCATAGGCCAGAAGATGGGTCTCGATCGGGAGAACACCGATGCCGGAGTCTCGTTCTTCGAGAAGGAGATGCGAATCCGCTTGTGGTGGCAGTTGTTCGGCCTTAACACGCGGATACGTGCCCTTTCTGTCATGAGAGCGAAGCCACACGTCGCTGATTTTGGCAACGTCCGTCTACCACTCAATATAAGCGATGCAGACTTACATCCCACAATGACCGAAGCCCCGGTCGAGCATCAAGGGCCCACGGAAATGATGTGCGTCTTGGTCAAGTTTGAAGTCTTCAACTGGCTTCGAAGCTCGCCCAAGGCGGCGCTAGTCTTTGAGAATATCTTTCACGGACCTATGCAGGGCAGAAGTTCTTTGATCATCGAAGACGGAGCCATCGACGAACTGGAGGCCCACTATAAAGCGAAATACTTCCAGGTTTCGGACCCGCGCATACCGCTCCATAACCTGACGTACATTCTGGCCACTCTTGCCGTCTGCCGTATGCGTTTCAGGGTTCACCATCCGCGGGGGCGCTCGTTGACCAGCGGTGGCAAAGAGTACGCCACGAAGGCGGAGAGTGATGCGCTTTTCGAGGCTGCGCTGACCACGGTGGAGATGGTGGATAAGGGAATGAGCAGCAAATTCTCCTCGCAACTCTTCACCCACATGACGACCAAGGCTCAGATGGATGCCTACATCTACATCATCTGCGAACTACAGCGACGGTGCTCAGGAGATCGAGTAGCGTTGGCTTGGCGATTGGTGGAGGCCATGTTCAAGGAGAATCCCGAGGTGATTGATGATACTGAAAACTCCTTCTATGTTGCTCTGGGAGATCTTGTTTTGGTGGCTTGGGAGGCACGGAAAGGCGAGCTCATTCGGGAGCAGCAGTTTATGGAATTGGATGTCACACCCCAATTTGTCCGACAACTCTGGTTAAAGAGGCATGATGAACAAGACGACATTGTGCCTCTAGCTCCTGAGCTGGGGCCCTTTGGGTCGGAGACTCTTGTATCGGATGGGAGTGACTTGTATGGCGACTTTTGGAGCAGTTTCTTGCAGTTCTGAGATAAGAATGACTTCATTGAACAGATATACAAATGCAGGTCCTAACGCCGATTGAAGAGGCTCAGGTCTAGTGGAAGTCTTTCGCCCATCCAGATGGCCCTTTCTAAGTGGTCTCTCTTCTCAGAGGCGTGGGGGTGGGTGCCCTCCTCAGGTATGGTGTTGGGATGAATAAGTGCCGACAAAGGGCCTCGCCATATAGCAAGCCATGAGATGAAAGCTCCAAACTGTGCTGGGGTGTGCAGGTTGACCTCGAACATGGCAATGGGGTGAGGGCCGATGGGACGGTCCCAGACGCGGTAGATGCGAAGCTCGGGAACTGCTCAGTAGCATCAGTCAGTCAGTGAGTGAACGTGCTAGCCGGTAGGATCAAAATGGACTGGTCTTACATTCTCTACGAATTCGTTGCCAGAGCTCGCTCGCGTACTTGGTCTGCTCCGCGTTGGATTGGAGGTAGTATATGTGTACGTCGCTATGTTGATGGATAGCATAATTAGCAAACTACTCCAAAGAAGCACACACTAGAAGGTGCCGAGTGGCTCGGGGAGAACATACAATCCACCTCTTATGCCCCGATCAAGAGGGTCGACGAACTTCTCGTAAGACGAACTAAGGGCTTCTGCAGGCGGATTCACGAAGCTTTTTCCATCTTCCGCTCGCTCATCTGGCAAAGGAGGAGCATCTTCATATCCCACCAGTGGAGATATATAATTGAAAGCTGACGGATCACCCATAACTAAGGGTTCAAGATTCGATTATATGTAAGTATAATGTTAAGCTTTGGGGGTATAAGAGTTTGTATGAGCTGTATGAGTTCTGAGTGCACAAATATTTGGAATATTGATCACTTCTCGTAGATGTCGGACAGAGTGAGTCTGTGAGCACATTGCGTGATGGGCGGGGAAAGGGTGGGATAACCTGGAATACAGTGACAATTACCCCAATTACACTGTGGGTGAACTGCCATGATTATAAAGCCTGAGCACTTGCATCTGCTTTGCCCTTGTAAGTGACAATGTATGTAACATCCATATCAATGAAACCAGCTCATATTAACAAACGCCCCCGAACTTCACATTATTCATGACATTTTTTGACGCTGGCATTAGTGTTTCGGCATCTACCTGAGAAGTTGGAGCATCGGCGGCGGCATCACGCGACGTCCCATCCCAAAGACTCAAACTCCACATACTGTACTCGCTCATATTGAATGCAACTCTGCCTTTTCTATGACCAGAATGATATACAAAAAAAGAATAGCGTAACAGCACAGCCATCCCGAATAGGTAGGTACTCATGCATCAACAGTCGATGATTTGTGGTTCCTGAGCCGCGCCCTTCGCAGGACATTGAAAGCTTAATAACCAAGAAACACCACAATAACTATATGTAAACCACGTCACTTAAATCTTTGAAGCAAATCCCACCTACCAAACAGCCTATTCGTTTCTTCTCATCTGCATACTCATTTAGCCTCATCTACCTAAGTCATTCAAGTTACCTACTTATATCTTCACCATGCCATCACCAATTACCCCAAAGCGTTTGGAGCCTGGCCAGACCATAGCCTTCATTTCTCCTTCAGCCCGTCTCAACAACACAATGCCCGACGTAATGGCTCGGGCAACTTCAGTACTTACACAACGCGGCTACAAAGTACGCACCTTTTTCACCGAGGACGCGGGCATTCAATCCTCCATCACCAATCGCCTCTCGGAAATCCGCGCCGCTTTTTCAGACCCTAGCATTTCAGCCATCATCGCAACCATCGGCGGTGCAACCTTCACCGAGTTGCTGCCCGCTCTTATTGCGGATACAGAATTACATACCATCATCCGCGCCCATCCAAAGATCGTTGTAGGCTGTTCAGACATCACCTGCTTGCACTGGTTTCTACATGCCATGACGGGCTTGCGCACATTCTACGGCCCAGGGGCGATCCCGGAGCTTGGCGAAGCAAACTCGGTAGACGATAAAGAAACTGGGCTGGCATTCTGCGTTGAGAACTTGTTCCGAGCCATTGAGTCCACCGAGCCCCTGGGACAAATCGCACGATCACCTACCTACGCCGCCAAACCATCCACACTCTTCGCCGAGCCCGCTTCCACAAAGCCCCCCGCTCTCGTTCACAACACGGGATGGTCGTGGCTCCGACCCGGGAAGGCACAGGGCCGATTGTTTGGTGGATGTCTTACCGTCGTGGCGCGGCTCGGAGGAGTTCGCGCTCTCGCCCCTGACTGGCGCGGGCGCATCGTCTTTCTTGAGACGGCCCTCGATGATAGTGATACTGGCGGAAACCCCATATATCGGGTGCAGGCCGGGTTCGCCGACTTGATAGCCCACGGTGTATTTGATGAGGCTGCGGGCTTGGTCGTGGGAAGGCCGTTTGGGTACGACTCGGTCGAGGCGAGGCAGCAATATGCCGATGTTATCACGGGGCTGTTTTGCGAGGAGAGGCTTGGGGACAGAAACTTTCCGATACTCTTCAATGTGGATATTGGACACACGACGCCAATGGTCACGTTGCCGTTTGATGCTCTCGCTGAGCTGGACTCAGAGAAGGATTCGTTTACCGTATTGGAGGCAGTTGTGGAATGAGTGCGTCTTACATTAAGCGATGTGGCTCGCCGACTGCTCTCTATACGCAGCCTAGAATGGATGTCCTTTGGGGGGGATTACTATCTGAGATGCAGCGTCTATTTTACATGTAGCGAGCATTGCTTGTCGTGAGTAGATTCGGTGATCTATAGCTTCAAATATGAATATTCAAGCACTTGCGTCCTGGTCATATCTCTTGGTACCCCTTGCCTCCTTTCGCGGCCGGTACCTCATGGGTTCAGGATGAACTGCGCGAATCTAGACAGCAGGTTTCCCGGCTTATTGCGACTTTGAGGTCTCAGTAAAGTATTGCAAATCTCTCCGCAAGTCTCCTCTTGCTATCCGCAGACAATCGCGGAATGTCTTGAGCACGGTTGTCCAAGGCATGTAGACTGCCGGCGCAGCCAAGCGACTCTTCCCCTTTTCACATCAGGGAGACCGTTCATTTCGGCATATGTGTGCTTAGCTTATTTTTATGTAATGTGCAGATTGCGGCTGTACCAATGGGTTAATTTTGTATGGATTGATACATTCCCTGACATCGTGCGTTCATGGTCCATGTGAGACTTGAAGGGATGGATTAGAGGCTTCATGACTTACCACGATTGCCACCATGGGCTGGCCGTTCCCTTCGTTCGCCTTTAGTTCCGTTCCAGCTCTCTTCCAGGGCAGCTGATTCGATCAAAAATCTCTCGCAAACCTGTATTAGGATTAAAACGGTCCGCTGAATAACGTGGCTGTAATTAGACGTGACTACTGCATGTTTCATCTGCCTTATATTGAGCCGCTGAGAGACTCCTGTCTACAGTATAGCCTTTTATGGACTAGATGCCGTAACGAATATTTACTCAATTGTTGTAAGGTCTCCAATTACATACCACTGGCCTGCTGAGTCTTAGTGCTGTGATGATCTGATGCCATAGACTAATGGGTGAGTCTGCGGCCTACTGTAGTGCTTGTACTTTGTCAATTTTTCAAGCGTACCGCGCCCAAGATGGGGAATGCTGGCTTTCATAGCTTTGTTTGTTTATTTACATTCGTCTTAAACAAGCAACTTCTAATTTACCAGCTACGAATGCTAGCTTTCTTTTGTGGTGACTGGAACCGTCTCCTGTAAGAGTAAATACCGGCGTTTCCTTCATTCTGGTGTGTAATGGACTATCCAGCCCTCCAGTCGATGAATCTCCTGCCCAGGCCTGCCAGTCCAACACAATGAAGCATACGATCATTGGCCGTTTGGCCTTCTGGACGATACTTACAGAATATTGTGTGGCCATTTCCATCACGCCGTCAAACGACGCAACAGCGTTAGCGAACGCCATTTTCAACGGCGTTGGAATCACTGTCACCAGCGCGACGTTCACCGGCGCGAACAACGCGGCCGGAACCTTCGCACAAGGACCATTCGGAATCGGAGCCGGGGGCATACTGACCACAGGGGCGGCAGCTAATGCTGCCCCTGGAGGTAATGTCCACTTGGCGAACAATGCAGCTGGATCGACTTATTGCGGTTCGAATACCAACGATGGAGCGATTCTCATGGTGGATATCAACGTCCTTTCGGGATTCTCAGGCGTGCTAATCAACATGATTCTGGCATCAGAAGAAGCTTGGTGAGAGAACCGTCCCTAAAGAATTTAAGCGGTTGTCAGTTGCAACTGTTGAACTATATGCTAATAGACTGGCAGTGGTGGTGTTGCAGACCCTATCGGCGTCTTCCTGGATGGGACTCAATACGCCAACGATGTCAACGGAAACAGAATCACAGCGCAATCGTCTTACTTGAAGAACCCAGCCTCCATCGCAGCGCCGAACAGTGACACTTCGTACTGTATATCGTCGCCGCCGCTAGCCTTCTCTATCCCAGCAACCCCTGGAGCACATAGCATGGTGTTTGCTATTTGCGATCAGAACGACCACGATTATGACTCCGGCCTCATGATTAACGCTCAAGGCTGTGACACCGACTGTCCAGCTCAGATATTTATCAACTATGTCACCACTACGTCGACTCTGGACCCTGGTGTTGCAGGCTACACATCGACCATCAAGGCCATTCACACTACATCGGGAACCGTGGTTATCGGGGTCACCCAAGCCACCACATCCACGACCAGCACAACGACAACTACCACTACCACCACCACTACAAGTACGACAGACGAAGCTACGAGCACAACCACTACAGATGATCCAACCACCACGACCGAAGACTCAACAAGCATGACCACCACTACAGATGATCCAACTACCACCACCACCACATCAGACGAGCCTACAACAACCACGACTGAGTCTAGCACGGAGTCAACTTCGACTACATCAACGACTTCAAGCACGGAATCAACGTCATCCAGCACAACACAATCCTCCACTGAAAGTTCGACAACAACATCAACATCAACGTCGACATCTACAACTTCATCCACTCCGTTTCCCACCTTCCCGGAATCATCCAGGTTTCTGAACGCCACCACTTCATTCCAAAGAACCTCAACAAGCACTACCCCCGTCGACCTGCCCTCCGCAAGCCTGGAATCTTCAGAGCTGTTCTTCTCAATTTCTGAAACCCCATTGTCATCGACCGAGACACCAACCGAGTCTGTTTTCACATCTTCTCTGACCACAGAAGCAGAATCAACCGCTTCCGCAGCTCCTTCAAACCTGGCCCGCATTAATGGATATGTTTACACTGGGTGCCTGGGATCTCTAAGCGGCTACCCCAGCTTCACGGAGTTGCAGACCGATCCTGCAATGACAACTGAGCGATGTATCACCCTGGCGGTTGGGCGTAGATACGTCGGTCTCTTCAACAGGTACATACTCATGCATCAAAACAAACTTCTCAAACTTGGCAAACTAACATACATCTCAAGATCATGCTATGTTTCAGATAGCTTAACCTCTTCGGGGCTTCTCGCAGAAGGCCGCTGTGACAACCCCTGTCCTGGCGATCCCGGTCTCTTCTGCGGAGGGTTCATCAACCCGGATGAGAAACTCCCCGTCAACAAGCGCGGCGAGGCTTCTCTCGCCAGCCGTGGTGCGCCAGCCAACATTTTGCTGACCCTCTATGAGGTGGCTGCCTTAGATCCAAGCAGCACCGTCACGACTGATGATGTTCTTCCCTCATCATCTGAGATCGCCCCTTCGACTTCAGAGGATATCTCTGCTTCTGCGACTGACTCTCTATCTCTGCAAACTGAGCGTCCAGAGACAGCCCGGGTCTTCACAGACCCTGCGGGCCGAGTGACTGTCACGGCTTACTCAACAGCTACAGCCGATATCACGACTACAATCACAACAGTCGTCTACACTACTATTGATCCCGCCAACAGGTCTTACTTGATCTTGACCCAGGCGCAGATTGTCCTGTCATATATCCCCTGCCACAAGTGCGAAAACCATGGGATCCCGACAGTAGAAATGACCACCATCCAAGCATCGTGTTCAGCATGTGGCAGCAACGGAGAAGACGGAATCACTCTCACGCTACCCAAAGCCGCTTGTACGGAAGGACAGGATGCAGAGTATGCTAACCCCTCTGGAGTTCCCCAGGGAGGCGAAGCCCAGCCGACGGCTCTTCCTTATGCGACTGTTCCCGGCCAGAGCGCTTTGCCCGCATCTGTGGATCAAATGGTGTCAACTCTAACTCACGGGTATGCTTCAGTTTCTCCTTCGCAGCAAGCACAGGGGGCGGGGGAGACGCAGAACGCCGTTTCGTTGAGTACTAAGAAAGCAGTATCAACAATTTCGGCGCAAGACAACGGGGCACCGGCGCAAGGAAACGGAGCACCGACGCAAGTCAAGAGTGCTGCTCACCCAACAGTGACGCCTTTGACTAGTCCTGATACGCCCGAAGTTGTCGTTTCAAAGGGATCGAAGAATTATGCAGGATGGGTGGCCTTGGCCGCAGCTCTTCTTCTCGTGGGAATATTCTAAGGTATATAATTCTTATAGTACATACAGCCTAATTAATTACCATGTTCATACTGCTTCAAGATGAATATGCACTGCAACCGTTCGTTAAATTATATCTATGAGCATGTGAATGCGCCACCAACAGCACCAGAATGGTAGGCATCAATAATGCTGCTAATAGTCGTATAAGTTCCAGCAACAGTAATGAATGCCCCAAGGATTATCGTAAAGAAATGCAGCCCGCAGATAGCCATCTTTACCTTGCTAGATCGGTGGTTGCCTCGGTCCATGTACAGCCCCATAAAGGCGGGAATGATCAACTATTATCATATATCAGCACGTATCTCGAAAAGTAATGAATTTCAACATACACAAGTCGGAGCACAACAAAGAGATCCAATAAGGCCGAGGAGGTAGCTGAAGAAAGGCACGGCCTCGGCGACGATGAAGGCTAGGGTGGTAATCCCTAGCGTCGATCCTCTTCATCCTCCGTGTTAGCAAGCGAACAACTACCGTAACAGCACCATAGTCAAGGATACTTACAGCCAGGTCACCCAGTGGATTGCGCTGTTGCTCTGCAAGTGGTCGGAGTCGCGAAGGATGCGGACAAGGAGCTGAACGTGCGATGTTAGAAGCGTCCCCGCAAAGAGAGGTATCAGGGAAGCATACGAATTTAGCAGCGAGATGAACCCATAAAGTTGAAGTCATGATAAAACCAGGAATGGAGATTCCATAGGCAATCTTCTCGATCGTTCCTCCTGCACTGGCCAAGGACGGACTGGCAACGTATTGACCACAGTAGCTGAGGCATTGTTAGTGACTCAACTTGTAAGTTGCACCTTCAAGGGCTTAACACTTACAAGTATACCACCATACCGAAGGAGATGTAGCAGGCTGATAAGGCTCCCTGAGATGAGAACAACGCCTTGAGATAAGACTTGGGGTTCCTCATTTCAGCGATGACGGGCATAAAGGTAGGCGTGGAGCCATAGCCGGCTGAGTTTCGCCAGGGTCAGTTTGGTTTACCACGATATATCACAAATGCAAAGGCCAGACTCACCAAATAAGTTAATGACGGCAGTGAGACCGGCAACAAATCCTGGAGCTCCGACGGCAACGACTTCCAGGTTGAAAAGACCAGTCTGAGGCGCAGCTGCTGGTCTGTCGACAGTCGTAACCCCGACGCTATAACGAAGTCATCAGAATGGACCCAATGCTAGAGCCGTGCCGTCCAGCGAGATGGAAGAACGGCATAGACTTTGACTTACACAACGACGAAAACGGCAGTGAAGATGGACGCAAAGCCAATCCAGGTCAAAATGGCCAGCTTCCCCAGTGTCGGGATACTCGAGCAAAGTCCAGTGCAAATAGCGGCCACCAAGGTCCAGACAACCGTGCAAACCTTTCCGTTGGCAAGCACCTTGAATCCTTGAGACAAGCCGATGAAGCCAGAGCCAGAGGCCAAACTACGAGGCATTGAGTCAGTTCCGAGATCTGGCATCAGTGTAGGTTGCTTGCACTTACACCCAGGTGAGCAGGAATATGCCGCTGGCCACTTCGCGCGCAACGGGGCCGCCCATGATGGCAGCGGCGTCGGCGATGTTATGAACGCCACGATACTTCATGCGGAAGAGGTACATGATGTAGGCGTAGTCTGAGGAGCACTTGTGAGAAACTGCCGTCTTGAAACCCTAGAGCGAGTTGAGAGCTGGACTTACAAGTTGTCATGGAGCCCCAGCAGAGGAGAACGATAATGCCAGGCGCGTAGCCAACAACGCTAAAGGCAGAAGGAATCGCAAGCACACCCGTTGCGAAGCATAGCTTCATCAAGATGATGCCGGTGCGGATCCTATGTTGCAGGTCCCGTGTAAGTCAATATTCTTCACCCCTCAGGCAAGTGTCGCAAGGAGGAACCTCCGTCCTCCCGCCCACAAGCAACAAGAACAGAAACGAGGAGTCAGAGGTTCGTGCTTACCATCCAAGAGTTCGAAACTCCGTCTGCCCGAGGACGTGCTTGAAGACCTCGCCGCTGTCCTCGACGACCTCCGTCTTCGAGTTACCATCTGGAGTCAGGACACGCTCCATCCCGCGCTCGATCTTCTCGCCGGAGGCATCTTGGCCGGGGTTGGGCTCGTACGCGTACATGGCTAGTTGGTTCGGTTTCCGAGAGCCCTGGTATACTGGAGGAGAAATCGAGTTGGTGTGAGGTTGATGTGAATCCCTGGCCGGTGGACGAGATGGCTTTCTTATACATGTATACAGTCGCGTGTTGTCACCTAGCGGCAACGAGTCTGGGGTATGCAATGTCACTAAGACCAGCCATCCGCCTAGCCGTATCAAGTTCCCCTGCCGGCAGAAGAAACAGACTGGGCTCTGGGGTTGTGTGGGAGGAGGTCAGATCTTGCATCATGGATCATGGATGCATCATGGCCATGGAGCCGAGGCCCTAGGGAAGGCTTATCAGATAGACTAGTTCATCGACTATCATCGGCGACGCTACCCTCGCCAAAACCCGACACTTGCACATTTCCGCCGTGATACTACTAGTAACACGAGCTGATTGATCGAGCTCTCTAAGCAAGCTGGTTTTGCTGTTCTTTTCCCCAAGGCCGGTGTAATCAACCGACATCCAAGCAACTGACAGTCCATTATCTTTCCCCCTTTTTCCCACCCCGCATAGTTCACGCCAGCTTCAAGTATGACCCCAGTCTCGGCCCATCGAAGTCAGTGGAGACTAAGACTTGGCACGCGGATCTCCGTGTCTAGCAGATATCCGAGCCTATCGAAATGCCCAATACTAGCGCGTCCCCGCGTTTCCGGTCCCGGCTGCGAGGTACTCGTACCTTTCGCGACTTGTCGAGTCAGTCTGCGAGATACAACACTGAAGAATGATCCGGTGAGCCGGTGTAAATATAAGGTGAGGTTTGGGAACCGGTCGCTACCCGGCTCTTCAATTATCGATCGTAATTTGAGTGTTATTGGAGACGAGAGCGTCTAGTTATTACACACTCGTTGACGATCTCTGGCGGCGGCTGTTGAGCATGGAACAGAACTACAGCTCGCTAATGCGGAATCATTACGATGCACAAAGTCATTCGTCTCATTTATCAGGAAATGCATACTTCATTTGATCGAAATTTGATACACATTTCTGGAGACTACTGCAACTACTCAATCGTAAAAATACGATTTGTTTAAAGCGTGATTACCGCAGATCAGTATGCGGCGTAACCACTTACAAGAATATCAAGTTCAATCTCAAAGGCCGGGACTTGAAACTCAACAAGTCCGACTGTACGTCTCTTTTTCATTTTCTACTGCCTCAAACGCCCAAAACGATCAAAGCTGCGTACCTAGATTCACGTGCACAGCCTTAGACTGCGTATACGCATCCATCGCATACTGCCCCAACTCACGCCCGATGTCCGACATCTTGTAACCGCCAAACGGTACGCCAAAGTGAGCATCTCCCGACGAGTTAACAAACACCATACCGGATTGAAGCTTGCGCGCGACTCGGTGTGCCAACTTGATGTTTTCGGTAAAGACTGCTGCTGCAAGCCCAAATTC
This sequence comes from Stylonectria norvegica, assembly GCA_014621405.1. Classification (NCBI taxonomy): domain Eukaryota; kingdom Fungi; phylum Ascomycota; class Sordariomycetes; order Hypocreales; family Nectriaceae; genus Stylonectria; species Stylonectria norvegica. Next base: position 69,585 of record JAANBC010000006.1, on the reverse strand, counting down.
AGAGGCGTTCGCCTTGGTGAGAACCTCCTGGGTTGTGCCAAATTTTGAGACGACGACGACGGGGCCGAAAATCTCTTCTTGGACAATCTTCATATCCTCCGTTGTCTAGCAAGAATTGTTAGGGGGCTGTACTGGGAAGAAGCATTGGAAGACGTGGCCCTTACATCGGCAAAAACAGTCGGCTCAATAAAATACCCCTTTTCACCATGTTTGGCACCGCCATGTAGAAGTCGAGCACCACACTTTTTGCCGTCCTCGATATACGACAGCACTTTCTCATACTGCTGCTTCGAAACCTGAGGCCCCTGCCAAGTGTCTTCATGGAAGGGGTCGCCCAGCTTGTGGTGCTCCTTGGTGACTTCGACGAACCTCTGAAGAAACTTTTCGTACACGGCCTCGTGAACATAGATTCTCGATGTTGAGATGCAAACCTAATATTTCTCTTATTAGTTTCAATCACGAACAATACTTGAAACCAACTTACCTGTCCTTGGTTACCCATTATCCCAACGTGACACCACCTAACGGCCTGTTCGAGATCGGCATCCTCAAACACAATGCTCGGATTCTTACCACCGCACTCCAGAGTGATGTTCTTCAGGTTTGTGGCCGCCGACTTCATAATAGCGCGGCCCGTCGCGGTGCTTCCAGTGAACGCGATCTTGTCCACATCCAAATGCTCAGCAAGGGCCTTCCCCGTGACGGAGCCTAACCCGGGGAGGATGTTGACTACACCAGGGGGAAATCCAGCCTCAATCACGAGGTTGCCAAAGTACAAGGCAGAAAGGGGCGTCTGCTCGGCAGGCTTGAGGATGACGGTGTTGCCGCATGCAAGGGCTGGGGCGACCTTCCAGGCCAGCATCATGAATGGGTAGTTCCTAAGCTGTCAGTTTCTTTTCGTTTACTTTCAGCGCCCTAGGATTTGTTCTTGGTGGTATACCATGGAATAATTTGTCCGCAAACCCCCAAAGGTTCTTTCAGCACATAGGCCAACTTCGCGGGCGAAGTTTCAATAGTCTGGCCAGTGATCTTGTCGGCAGCACCAGCGTAGTACTTAAAGACGTTGGAGGATGCATCTATATCTTGCGAGAGAGCTGTAGAGTAAGTCTTTATGCCAGATGTCAGCAACAAGCCCGCACTTCGTTATTCTGTTGGAGCATTTTGCTCACCTTGCCATTGTCGAGGGCATCGATACTAGCAATGAGCTTCCGATCTCTGTCGATCAGCTCGGACAACTTCAAGAGCAAATTCCCTCGCTGCAGTGCGGCTAGCTCTGACCACTCGCCCTCGAAGGCTTTGCGTGCAGCGTGAACGGCTGTGTCTACATCTTCTTCCGAGGCGCCCTGGAGTGTAATTATCTCTTCGTCGTTCCTGACAAGCCAGTGTTAGGGAAACACATACGAGCTACTTCTCACCAAAGACAATTGTCATCTTGACTTACGTCGGGTTGAAGACAGCGAATTTGGCTCCTGAACCGGGAACGAACTTGTTGTCGATGAAGAGGCCGGTGGGCTGTTCGTACTTGAGGCCATTGGGCAGAGCAATCTCGACCGCCGAGGACATGATGCTAGCTCAGTGTGAAATAAAGCTTCCAATCTATTCTGTCTACTAATCAAGAGTCCAGCAAATTCTAGATTTCTTTTGCAACATCCAGTATTTGGCGGGCTGGCACAAGGGGCGACGCCTGAACCACGTACTTATGTTATCAGATAGCAAGCTTGCCACCCACGAACCATCCGTGTCAGATCGAACTATTATAGCTTATCCGAGGAAGCAGGGTTACCATGTCGATAGGGCGAAGAGTTATAGGTACTTTTGCTTTTCCAGGCTTCTGGACTCTTTACTCAGTCGAGAACGGTCACCAAGAGACGCTGAGATCCGAAGCTAGCGGATTTCCGACGACAATATGAATCTAGAATCCCTGTTAGCCTCCTACAACGATAGTGACTGGATCGAAAGACACCTCTTCTTTCTAAATAACCATATTCATATCAATCAATCGATGTTTCGAGTATTACTGGGAAATGTTGTGTGGCTATCGCGTAGAATAAGGGGTTTAAGAGCACCCACATCGAAAATGGGTTCTCAACCTAGTCATCAGTTGCTCCGGACGGGAGAGATGGTAGCCCAACGAATCGACGTCGCTCCTCATACCTGGACAGAAGAACTCGAAGTTGTGTATGTATTCTGCCCAACCTTTTTTAGCCCAAAGGTTTCATTACATACCGCTTCCAAGCTTCATTTTGTACATTTGTTCCAGAACAAGTCCTAAGCTGGTAGAGAGGTTATCCGGATCGGCTTCGACTAATGACAGCGCAACCAGGCACTTCTGCATAGCTTCTGCCTCTTGAGCCTGCTGGCCAAGATCCAACTTGTGTTCGCTGAGGACGCTTGTTCCAGCCTGAAAGATCAAGTGGCTCACAGTCCAATTCATGGGATAGATGAATCGTGTCTGCTCCTCTTCCTTGTCTGAGCTGAGGTATGCTGATTGATGCTGGTGTCGCGCAAGATCAGTGCTGTACCTCGATATGTTGCTGCACACGTAGGTGGGGTGCCCTCCAGGCGTTGGCCAGATTCTAGACAGCAAGAAAAGTGCGTGATAGTACTGCAATTCGCCCCATGCAAGAAGCTCATCTCTATTAGAGCCGTCGTCTGTCTCGTTCACCGGATGTTCTTCGAGTCCTGTCCTCCAATTCACGAGCCACTCGTCTAATCCGCGCCGATATTCCTGACAATCAACTTCAGCGGAGGCGCTTTGACATGTCAGATCCGGGGCTCCCGATGTGTTTTGTAATACCCTGCTGTGAAACTGCATCTTCTTGAAAGATATTAAATAATAATAGATGGAGATGTGCTCTTTCAAATCACCAGAACTTGGTGTGATCAATTCCTTGAAGCTGTCAGCTTTCAGGTAATTTCCGCTTCTCGGAACGCTTTACTCACATCTCGAAGCTTGTCGCCAATGACAAGCAGTGTAGGGCGTCCAAAAGCGACGGAGACTTGACTAAATTCAACTTCACGTTAGTCTCGTCCACGGCCGTCGAGTATATTGAGTTCATACCTCTCAAGACAATACAGTGTTCTAGTGAGTAGACAAAACAAGTGGTGACCCTTATCTTCGTCCATCGACGGACGGTGTGATAAGTCAAAGAAAAGACGGATAGCAAAGCCCAAGGTTCGCCAAATGTCTCCAGAGGCAGGATTTAAAAGCAGAAACACGGCAATCAGGAGTGTCCTCTGCAGTAGGAAGAGATTTGAAGCTCTCGAGTAATGCTCGCATGAAGTACTCGATTGCGATAGTGCTTTGTAGAAGTATGCGTTTGCGCACATGGCCAATAATGGGTCTTCCCGCTTACCAACCTGAGACGCAATGGCAAGAGCGAGATAGAAAAGCTCGCTTTGTTGTCCCAATAGTGCAGAAGTATCGTTCTCGTAGGCATGAGATAAGGTCTCTTCCATCGAGAGAGATGCTATAACCGGAAAGAAGGTGTTTGCCGACTTTTGGAACAGAGAGACGAGTCCGGCTGCTGCTGAGAATGGAGGAAAGCCAAGACATGGTACCATCGTGCTGAGGTCGACGCGATCATGCTGGCTGCGCACCGTTTTCAGATCCCTCTGAATTCCCCAACTAGGATTCAATTGCAGGAAAGAATCCAGGCTTCCCAAGATGCTACACGCACCAAAGAATGACATGCTACTGCTCGGCACAAAAGTTTCACTGTTCTGGGCGGAATGCCTGTCATCGGTCGCCTGCAGAGGAATTAAGATGGATTGCATGGGAAACGGAAGCTCCGAGTGTTGTTGTGCGTGCTGAAAAGTCTCTGACGCAAATTCAGATGATGAGGATTGTTCGGCCAGAGCTCTTACTTTCTCAGCAAGAGTGTATATGCGCCTGTGAGTGTTGGCCATTAGCTATGCCAGTCATACCAAGCGTCCCGATACTTCAGGGGTAAAACTAACTGGAAGGGCACATTCTCCAACAAGACGGGATCGAAGTAAGAGCAAGCTCGGGAGGTTCGGCTACACTCCTTGCAAGATGGAATCTGGCGGTTACATTTTATGCGTCGGTCTCGGCAGAAGCTACACGAAGGGAGAGCTTCAAGCACTCCGTCAAGATAAGTCTTCCAATTCTTAGAGCATGGCACTGTTCTTGCATACGTCGGGCCTGGCGGCGAGCGTTCTGTGTTCATAGGCATCGATATAGCCTCAACAGTGACCATTGGGGTTTCGACGACCTCCATAGCAAAATCCTCGTTGATAAAGTCTCGCCACCAAGTATCATCCTCTAAGAGACCCAAGTCACCCTGTTGCGACAGAACCACTGACTGTGGGCTGGTGCTGCTTTGGTTGGGAAGCGGAATGTTCCTGTGGTAGATACTGTGTATTCGTCGTTGGGTAACCAGAAAGTCGAGCTCCTCCAGGACATTCATGTCGTACTCGGATCCATAATTTCCCACGGGATTCCGAAGATTGGTTTCAACAAGCTCGGTGATATAAAGGCCGGTGTCACGTATGGCGGGCCATCTGTGAGACAGCGCATCCTTGCACGGTTAGGTATTATGTTCAATCGGGCAGCATCCTATGCGAACTCACGAAAAGCTGTACAAGAACACTGAGAGCATTGTGCGAATCATCGCCGAGAAGTGCCTCTTTGATCTCGGTGTTGTGGTTCCTCAACGCATATAACAACACCATCCCAGCGTGGAAGGCCGAATTCGCCAACTCCCAAGCGTGAACAACTCCGCCGGCTGTGGCAAGATTAAAAGATGTTGCAATGAGCTGGATCGAGGCCGCCACCACTTCTATTAGCGAAGAACTAGACGGAGCAATGTTTCGTGAGCACGGCCGATGGAGCAAGATTTTGCATTGATGAACTGCAAATATCAACCACGCTGGAGCCACACGGTTGTTGTAAAACTGCTGCACTATGTCGATAGACTCTGTTGTGCGTTGGACCCAGGTATCGTAGTCTGGTAGCCACTCCGGGATGGGGCGATCAAAGTACTGCACCGAATGCATTTCGGATTGTAAGATGCAGACTCTTGTGTGGATCAAGAACTGGCTTTCTCTAGATGGTCGATTCTCATTGAATGGACTTTCACCCAAGCTCGCGTGAGGATTTCCGCCATCATATGGAAGTCGAGTAGTGATATGCTCATCACCAAGGGCGATTGGACATCCAGACGCTATTGCTACAGTCCTCCCCAGTTGATATGTCTGCTCTCGGCAACTTGTTAGAAGAATTTTTCTTCAAAGTCAAAGGCGACTTGTACTCACCACCCAGAACAAGCACCTGCGCAATTCTGCGTGTGCAGGGTCCGCTGTCAGTGCCTGATCTGGCTCTTGATGAAGCCCTAGACCTATAGCCATACGCATGGCTTCGCCAGTCATGTACCATAGGTTGCCTGTGTCCGGCAAAAGTAAAGCAAGTTGCATCAATAGCAGGAGGCCTTGAAGAGAACGAAGAGTGGCGTCGCTGAGGAACGTCACCCGACGCATTGCATCGAGATGTAAAGATTCGCTCAAGGCGGCAACCTTTCGAAAATCATGTCGCTTAGAGGTCAGTGAACTAACAGCAAGGATCATGGTGATGAAAAACATGGGTACGTCTGGTCTCTCGCCGTTTTCTAGGTCCTCGTGGTAGGTTTGATTGAACAGCTCTTCAAGATCCAACGAGGCGAAGCAAGGATACCTCGGCAAAATGTTCTCCGTGTAATTATCGAAAAGACGCCGGGCCACATCACGAGGGATCTGTAGGGCGTTGAAGTGTGAGAAATGGGCGGCATATCCATGACCAGCTGTTGCTTGGCGTTTTTCGTAGTAGATGCCACGAACTGGAATCTTAAGAGGGGGGCGCTCCGAGGGGTAGAACAGCTTCGCTTGGTAGTGCAGTCCGTGGTGCCCTCTCAAGAGGCTTGGAGTACTGCGATTGCCGATTGATATGGATGCGATCTTGATAATGTCTTTACGATGAGCATGAGAGCGAGTTTGTTCCTCCGCTCGTAATTGGACTGGGCCACGGCTCCCTCGTCCTCCCATACGCTCGAGTTCTGCGAACCGCTGTTCTAGATATTGCAAAGGACTTTTCTACTGTCAGTATTTGACTCTATGCCTCAGATTGCATCAAAAATACCTTCGCGGAAGCTCAGTAGACTTTGAACGGTTGATTGCAGCACAATCTGCCCCAGCCGCAACGCAGCGAAGACATCTTGGCGTTCCTCTGTCGCACTTGGTCCCGAAAGTCAGCGCCAAATATCCCCCTTATCGAGTACCGTTTTCAAAAAATACCTTTTGTTTCAACCTGTAGCACCTGGCGCATGCTGCGATGGTGCGGTGCCGTCTCGCCTTGGTGTTGTTGGGCATGACGACGATCGCTTTGCGGGCGCCGACGGCAGGCGCTTTCGCTCACGACCCAAATTTCATCTCGCAAGGGGTCGCATTCTACTTCGTCAAGGATCTCTCACCCTAGCGGAATCTCTCTGTCCAGGACGTTATGTTGGAAGAGTAGTGTTGATACGGCGGGAATGAAGTTAGAGCCGAACTCTTTTCGATTCGGATTCACGTGACAACAGGTTGGCCATTTGGTAGATTGGTCTTCCAAGGCCGCAGGTTGTAGTCTCATAAGAGGCTAATGCGAATTATTAAAGGGATTGCCGTAAGAACACTTTAGCTGCTGCTCTCCAATGCTTAATTGGCGCTGATGGAACTCTACAAGCCGTCACTTTGTCGGGCTTGCCGCTCAACTGCCAACAGGTCTTAGCTAGACGCAGAAAATCGCGATTCGAGGTCAGCCATGTTACATTTAATGGACATTATGAGTTGCTCAATAGTTCTAATATTGCCCTTCTCCTAGCCTTGTAGCATCTTCTAGACTAATTTTTATCCAAGGCCCTCACAATGTACTCGACACTGCCTACCCTGAGCGCTTGTCCAATTACCCACTTCCAACCACCAGCTGTGAACTCGTGCAATATCTCAGAGACCCTCGGGAGTTCGTGGAAGTCTTCAGACGTATAGGAGGTTTCCCAGCCAGGCTGCGACTTGGAGAACTGCTGCTTCTGGACAGCAAAGCCCCCGTCCGATCCCTTTCTGATAGCTACGGAGACGTCCCCAATCTTGCCAACAAACGTGAGCCCATCACTGCTCTGTATTATCCACGACGGATCTCCCGACTCGAGACTTGGTGTCACGTCTCGCCATACTTCTTCATAGGGTGTCATGGCTCCATCTTTAAATGGACACTTGGTAGTGCCTATTTCAAGATCGTCTCCATTTGGTAACTTGTTGAAGTAGGCTTCATCGGGCTCGGTGAGATCAAGAGAGTCGATAATATGTGTCCAGCGGCACGTTACTGTTGATTTTGTCAGAGAGAAAATGGCAGATAGCATTGGAGCGCAAAGTAAATTGCATTGACGTACATGGATCCTCCTTCAAGACGATGCGCTCACCAGCGCGACTCCATTGAACAGTAGAGTCCCCCTTATTTACGCGCAAATCGACAAAGTAACCCCCTACATTGAGAGCGATGGTTTCGGTGTCTTCGTACTGCTGATCTGGAAGCCATCGAACGCTGATCCGTTTGAGAAGTTGTGTGACCATATTCGCCGAGTTTTGTATTGTATAATATTGGCGGTTGCGTGTGATGCGAAGTGATGGGAATGTCGGCAGCGGTTCTTCTTTAATCGTACTATTAGCCCGCGTTGAGAATTACATGTACTTATGGTGGGACAGGAACCAACTAAATATAGGTAATCGGTCTTCTTTCTCGTCGCTTATAAGCCAGCTACAACAAGGACAACTGGACAAGTACGTTCGAAGATTCGCCCCCATGATCCATCAATGATCCATGGATACTAGTAGTACTAGATGCCGATTCTCGGCATGTCGCTGGACCACCGGAAGGGGCCCCAGCACTAACAACACGTACAATAACAATACGCACAGTAAGTGAAATCCATGATAAGGTCTCGAACACGATGTCCTAGTCATTCTAGCGGTATGCAAGCCCGCCACATGCACTTCCCCACATCTTGCTTTGTCGAGGGCATCCGCAACAGGCGGGAATCCGCGAAAGTCGGAAATGTGCGCTTTCGCGCCGTTTACCGCTGCTTGATAGCTGCAATGTTAGTCGTCGCAAAGCGCAATAGCATTAACGACTTACATTGCACAGATAGATAAGTAGGTAGATGTTTGCTTCTGTCATGTCTTGTTTCATCTTTGCTTGGACAATTACGTGGTAAACTTGACTCCTCTTCAAGCCTCATATGTTATAACTTATAAGTTATTCCCATCTCAGGACTAAGCCTACGATGGCGACTCTCAACCTCGTCGAAGCAAGCATCGATGACCTTCAAACCGCCTTATCCTCTGGCGTACTAACAAGTGTCGAGCTTGTTGCTCGATACCTCCGCCGCATCTCGCGCTACGACTGTCGCGGCCCGGATTTGAATTCCATTCCCATCCTCAACACCAATGTCCTTGATGAAGCTGCTGCTTCGGACGACCTCCGTTCCTCCGGAGCCCCGGTGCGATTACTGGAAGGCATCCCTTACACAGTCAAAGATAGTTTCAAGGTCCATGGCATGACTGTAGCTTCCGGGTCTCCCGCCTTCAAAGATCTGATAGCGACCGACGATGCCTTTACCGTGGGCGCCATTCGGGCGGAAGGGGGGGTGTTAATCGGGCGAACCAATATGCCCCCAATGGCGTACGGCGGGATGCAACGCGGCGTCTACGGACGTGCCGAGAGCCCGTACAATGCTGAGTATCTGGCCGCAGCTTTCGGATCGGGCTCTTCCAATGGGTCTGCCGTCTCAACAGCGGCTTCTTTCGCGGCGTTTGGGATGGGGGAGGAGACGGTGTCTTCAGGGCGATCCCCAGCCTCCAACAACGCTCTCATAGCGTATACGCCGTCCAGGGGCTTGATCTCCATCCGAGGAAACTGGCCTCTCTACCCGACCTGCGATGTGGTCGTTCCACAGACAAGGTCGATGAAGGACATGCTTGCCCTTCTGAAGGTCATCACTACGGAAGATGACGTTACGAAAGGAGATTTCTGGCGAGATCAACCCTTTGTCACTCTTCCCAAGCCAAGGAACCTCTTCCAAGACATCCGCATACCCGGCACGCTGCAAGGTATCAGGATCGCAGTACCAGCCATGTACATTGGGGGCGCCGCTCCAAATGGGGCTGCAGCGGTAACAACGAGCCAAGCAGTCATTGAGCTCTGGGAGCATGCCAAGGAGCAACTCGTTTCTCTAGGCGCCCAAGTAGTCATTGTCCCTGATTTCCCCGTGGTCACTGCGTACGAACATCTCAACTTACTACCTGAAGACTCCCCACGGCTGCCGGAGAACTGGAAGTCGTCCGAACGCGGTCCATTAGTCGCTCGTGCTTGGGATAGCTTCCTCGAGCAAAACCAGGATCCTAAAATCCCTAGCCTGGCTTGCATAGACGGGCTTTGTATATATCCCCAATCTATGAGAACGGCTGCTGAGCTGAAACGCCTACCTGCGAGCAATCTCATTCACTGGGCCCAACTTGCCGACTACGCCCGAGAGGGATCTATTTACGAAACCGAAGGCCTAGAAGCTGCTTTGAAGGCTCTCGAAGGCATGCGCAAGCGTCTTTTGGACGATTATCTTACGACGATGGAATGCGATCTCTTCGTGTTTCCGTCGAGTGGTGATGTTGGCGCTGCAGACGCAGATGTGGATGAGGAGAGTGCTACCCTTGCTTGGCGCAATGGGGTGTACTATAGCCATGGAAACTGGGCTCTGCGACACCTTGGCGTACCTTCGGTGACAGTTCCGATGGGCTTACTCGCTGACAAGCAGATGCCCATGGGCCTCACATTCGCTGGGCGAGCATATGAGGACGTCAAGCTGTTGCAATGGGCGGGTGCGTATGAGAAGGGGACACACATGCGAACTGTCCCGACTCGTACGCCTGCTGTTGAGACCGATACAGTCGTCGTGGGCAAAAGCATCTCAAGAGCAGCACGACCTCTTCTGAAGGTGGAAGTGTGCACAGTCGCTGACGACCAAGTCGAGGGTACGCTAAGAGTTGAGACCCGCGGAACTATACAGATTCTGCATGTCAACGGCCAGGAACGCGCAACTAGCCCGGCGACTAGCCCGAGAATAGACATAACAGTCGACGGGGAAGATGTGCCAGCTAGACAGGTCAGCATCAAATCCTTGGGAATGGTGGAGAATGTTCGAGAAACGTTTCAATTCGAGGCCTGGGCATTGACTCCAAAGCCGATAGATAGGCCAGCAAGAGAGCAGACTCTGGCGCCTGTGGCTAGGGATAAGACGATGGTCGTCATCTTGGGGAGTTCTGCCCCTGGCGGATGTCCATCTGGGTACTTGGCATTATTGTAGATCTCGTTCCATAGTAAGCGGAGTGGACGAAAGGAAAATGAGTAATTCTTGGCTAGGCCAACTATGAATTTGTTGTTGTTACGGTCTTGGCTGCAAGTAACAATCTTGCTTGACATTCAGAATTCCAGCACGTTATGCGATTACGTTCACAAGCGTCGTCAGAGACTTCAAAAAGCTTCTACACAATGAAGACAATGTTGGTCAAACACGATTGGTCAAGTATCTCATTTCACTTGGTTGTGGCCTCAAAATCGGCCGGTAAAGTTAAGCGCCCTCGTATAAGCCAGCTCTCAATATCTGACCTGTTGATCTAAGTAACATGGGAGTCGAGTAAAACAATCCGTACGAAGAAGATGATAGGACATTGAAGGATTGTATTCACGGAACCCCCTGTAACTTCTATCCGCTGATCCCTAGGGTATTTTCTCATATATAACCGAAATAGGGGTAGTGTCACCGTTGTGAAGCTCCATAAACATGCATCCTGCACCTACTATTTGCCGAATTGCGCAACATCTCCAGCTGACCCGCTACGGTGTCGGTGGGCTCGGCAGCAATAGGAAACAATATCGGTTTGCCAAGAGCTGAAATGATGACCGCCGACGACGCTCAAAGCGGCTGATGACTCTATTCAGTAAAGTCGTACGTTTCTGGTAGGAGACCGTTGCTGTTTTGGCCTATACATATCCCCAAGGGCCTGGTTTCAGCAGTTCCAGTGTTACTGCTAGCCTGGTTTGGGTGTAAGCCGCTGTCAGCGCAAGCTGTATCAAGATGTAACTGGTCTGCGTGGTCGATGAAGTATTGATGCATCGTCTCCAGCCGTGGCGGCCTCGCATTAGCTGAAGGACGCGTTCCGGGTCTCGAGTCGCATCTCTAGCGCCGACGTATCCGTGGTTTGCAAGAAGTCAATTGCAGAGATGAGTTGGTCCATGAAGGAAAGGATATCATCAGAGATGACTTGGTCAAGCGATAACTACTTAAGAGCGAGAAGATCCCAAGTGTTCTGCTATAACTCTGCATCAACCACATTGACGACTCACTTGACTTAACCTACTCTTCACCCAAACATCTCAGACCTTCAGTCACTTACATACCTAACAACCATTCAAGATGGCAACTACTTCAGGTGAGAAGAAGCCACTATACCTTTCACATATGCTTCTTTACTAACATCATCACAGTGACGGTTAGCTCTGCTAGCAAATATGACTCTGTCACAAAGCCCGCCAACGAGCTTCTGGGAAAATACGAAGCCGAGGCCAAGACCATCCGCGATCTCCTTCAGAGCCTCAAGCAGACCGGCGATGAAGTCGACACCCTGCAGAAGGCGAAGACGGATCTCGAGGGCAAACTCAACGCTGCGCTTAACAGGATCGCCCAGGCGGAGAAGGAGTTCGGACAACAGCTCAACGCTGCGAAAGACAGCATCGCCAAGCTGACCAAAGAAGTCGAATCTGAGAAGCAACAGCTCGCTAACGCGAACAACACCATCGCCCAGCTGAGGAGGGATGTCGACTCTGCGAACAAAGCCTACAACGCTGAGAAGCAGCGCCTCAGCAAAGCGTACATCGACCTCGAAGAAGCGAATGAGACGCTCGCCAAAGTCCTTCCCTTCGTCCACGAAGGCGAGTCCAACGACGTGATTCGCATCCACGGCATCTGCTGGGGGCCGAAGCAGATCACGGACCACACGGTGTACCAGAGACTGCTGGACCATGCCAAGGCGCGGAGGTCTTTCCAAGTTTCAAACTCGTTGTTGATTCATGATACCTGGGTCGGCCAGGGTAAGAACTTGACGATTGCCTACTCTCTTCCCAACCAAGGGCCTCTCAAGTTTCTGGTTGCGAGTGAGTGGGACACTGTGTCATTCAGCTACTAAAGGATGAAGAGTGTGACGCAAGCCTGGTAATTCATTTGTACAGTCAACACCAAGATTGCTAGGTAGTTTCACAAGTCTATATACTGTAGGAGGTTATTGTTCGACTGATTATTCCTTGATGTTGATGAACCTCGTTATTGATGACCTTGATGTTGATGAACTAGACATTGGGCGAAACCCCTGAAACTACCTATGGAAGCCGCCTTGGTCATATGGCAGCAATCTCGTTCTGCAAACCCATCACTCGATAACGAGGAATCCCCTGACTATAGAATACCTTATACAACCTGCCTATCAGACTAGAATCCTGATATAACTTGTTTTTAAGGGTTATCTTAAGGGTTTTCATTCAAGGATGTTTCAGGCACCATATCAATTACATATATCAATGAGGCCTTAAATACCACCGTTTCGTCAAACATACAGTGCTATTTTTTTGCCCGCATGATTAGGAGCTTAGCGACGGCGGCAGTGCACTTAATCGCCTTCGTGGTATGATGCCTAATTAGGAAATGGTGGCGGCACGTCGGTGTCCGGCGACCGATACGGGGAACACGAGCAACTCGCCAAGCCACAAGACCAAGTCACTCTGAGGAGCCTCAGGTTCTTTCAGAGCCAAGATGTGCGGACGAGGTACTCTGCCTCTAGCACAAGCGACAAGCTACGCGATTATCCCTTGATTTGATCAAAGTGCAGGACTCTCGCGCGTATTCCCAGAAGCAATGCGATTGGACGTGGCTTACCGCAGGGCTGAAAGTTAAGAAGCTGGGCTGTTTTGGGGAAGATGCTGCGAATTTGTTGTCATGGCAGAGGAGGGGAGGTCGTAGTCGAGGTGAGATACTGACGTATATAATAGGAGGGGCCTCCTCAATGAAAGAGACTGAATGTTTGTGCTGTACTACTTAAGTAGAGAGAAGGAAAGCAAGCCACGATTGCTATTCTCGAGACTCCAGGCCCAAGCAACAAAGATACTACTTAGTATATCATACCTTGATTCAGTCTTCGGTCGACTCCAAGATAGTCTGCAGCTCATCGGCCGCTAGCATGTCAGACGGCAAATATGGTATGCCAAGACCATACTCTGACCTTCGCTTCCCTCCAACTCACTAACAGCATGCAGTCGACGACAGCTACTATTTCTATGCTCCCAACAAGGGAGCAGCCATCTTCTTTGCCATCGCCTTCTGCGCTTCCGGCTGCGTCCACGCATGGCAGAACTCGTGAGTCTTGACTCCAGCCCGCGACATGTCCAGCTACCCAGAGCTAACGTGGAACTCGACGCAGACACTACAAGTGCTGGATCCTGATGCCCTTCTTCCCCTTCTGCTCTCTGCTCTTCACAGCTGGCTTTGCACTTCGCGGGTACGGAGCCTTCCACTACAACAACCTCGACGTCTACATTGCAAGCATCTGCATCACCTATGCCGCTCCGTGAGTCGACTCCTCGCTGATACCGGGCCATGGCACAAACAGTCCCGGTCACTGACTTCAGACTTAGACCACTGCTAGAGTTGCAGAACTACCACATCCTCGGCCGCATCCTCTACTACGTCCCGTACCTCTCGCCGCTGCATCCCGGCCGCGTGCTGACCACCTTTGGCTTCGTCTCCGGCATCATCGAGGCCCTCAACGGCTTGGGCGCATCCTACTCTGCCAATTCGTCCCTCCCGCGCAAGCAGATAGAAGCAGGCCACGCGCTAATCAAAGCATCGCTCATCCTGCAAATAGTCGTGGCCGCGTGCTTCGTGTACCTCGCCGTCGTCTTCCACCGGCGATGCCTCGCGCACGGCATCATGAACGCCCGCCTGCGCAGCTCGCTTATAACGCTGTACACAAGCACAGCTCTCATCCTGGCGCGCACCATCTACCGACTGGTGGAGTATTTCAGCGTGGCGGAGCTACACGTCAAGCCTGGGTTCGACCCGATGAGCATGTCGGCCATCATCCGGTACGAGTGGTTCTTCTACGTCTTCGAGGCGGTGGTGATGTTGTGTAACTCGGTGCTGTTCAATGTGCGCCATCCGAGACGCTATCTGCCGCGCAGCAATAAGATATATCTGGCGCAGGACGGGGTGACAGAGGTGGAGGGTCCCGGGTTGAAGGATCCGCGGCCGAAGTGGCAGACGTTTTTGGATCCTTTTGATATTCATGGCGCAGTGACGGGGAAGATGGGCCATCAGACGGATAAGTTTTGGGAGAATGGGGATGCGGTTGGGAGCGAGACGTCGCCAAAGGCGTGAGGATGATGTGAGAGGAGAGCGCGTAAATAGTGGGAGGTAAGTTGGTGGTGTTCTGAGTCGATATGTTCTTACTTCTTGAAAGGATCCAGAATGGAGGATTGATCATGGCACAGCATGATGAATTGGCTGATGCTGTTGGTGTTGTTGAGTAGAATCGTGCCTGGCCAAGTACCTAGTAAGTAGAGCGTCAGAAACCAAGTGTCATAACATTGGATCACATGAATGGTGTAAGATCCAATACCAGCACGGTCGAAAGGCTTTGCTTTCGTTTTGATAGTGAACCAAGGAGGAAAAGACAAAGAGAAGGGTTTCCGAACGTGGGAGAAACAGACAATGATGCATCATAACGAAAGTACTATGTAAGAATCCCACAAATTACCTGGGTTCTAAGAATACCTCTCATCTGGACGCTAGGTGTTAGCTAGAATTACTGTAGTGAATTAGACAAGGGTTACGGGATTCATTTCAAGGATCTGATATGAATCTTACAAGATTACAGATTACAAGGGCATCGCAAGCAGGAGACGAAGGATGGCGCAGGGATGGAATGAAAGATCCTTGGCATATGAGATGAGGTGGTGGCAGTGATCGGCGACCAGGTCTGTGTTGTTGATGCGATGGATATTAGAGGGAGATGGATGTTCAATGCGATGCATGTTTTGGTGTTGTATGTATATGTCAATTGTTAAAAATGCAACTTGGTAACAAGCAAAGAACTGATCAGATGGAGCTCCTGCTTTATATAAGTTCTATTCTTGAATCTCCAAGATGATAATCATCCCATCGTGGGTCCACGACCAAAAACGTCTCGACACAGCCACACTTTGGCGATTGGGACTTTAGAGTTACAGCCCACCTTCGGTTCGGATAGTGCATCTCATGTCATATTTAAGGCGAAGTTGAAGCTATCGTTTCCCGCTTGCTCAGTCCAGAATAATGTTGGTCATATTGTGCAATTTGCCTGGGTTGTAGATGTGCTCCCCTTTAACGTTCTTTGTCGTGTAAGAAGTACTTGCTTACTAGTGAGGTTGTGAAACTGGCGGCGCATGAGGACGCATGACGGGTCAGTGTGTGTACCTTCAATACCTTGGCAATCGTCGCAAGTGCAAAATCTCTGATCCAATAATATACAAGTGAGAACCTACTTCGTGATACAAACGAAGCTTTGTCTGGTCAGGTTATGTTGAAGATTCCAGACTGTTCGTTCAGCTTGGAGCCCGCAACTAAGAAAGCTACTTGCGTGGACAGTTCTCAGCTGACCTGACACAAAAACATATTGGCCTCGGCTGCCTTTTTCTGCGACCAACTACCGCCAACAAGTGGATTATAATTCAGACGAATCACCGAGTTCCATAGCAATACATGTGCGAAGTACCTCGCATTCCAGATCTACAGTACAGCCATCCACGGGATGTGTGCGAGGACGCCGACATGGATGGATCCCCCGCGGTGGCGAAGCAGCAGCACGCAGCCTATTATCGCCAGAACTAACAGGGGGTCTGGGGAGGTTTCCCGCGCTATGGCCCACTGTACCTCGCTATAGCCCTCTGTAGCTCGCTATAGCGCCGCTGTAACCCGCGACCCGCTCCCCCAGAGATCCATGCCCGCTCGGGTTCCCGCCAAGGATGGGCACTTCATGGATTGGGGAGGAGGAGGTATCAATCGGTCCGCGAACAGAGCATGACCATGCTTTGCCTCCTCTCTTTTTGTTCTTTTTCATCGTCATCTTCTTCTTCTTCTTCTTTCTTTCCCTCCCCTTCGATTCTCCGCTTACCATTGTCGTCGTCGTCGTCGCCATCTTCGTCGGCGTTGGCATCCAGCTTTCCCACCTAACTTCCAGTGGAGGTCTCCCCCCCGCCTCAGCCTCAGCCACCCGACCACCCACCACAGCCTCACCGTCTATCAATCACCTCACTCACGAGCTTCCACCCTTCAACGCCACAACTCCACGACCTCGCATCACCACAATGACCGAACGTCCAGCTGTTTACCTTCACTTCGAGTTCGGGCTCTCCTGGCCACGCAATGCCGCCCACACCCGCCAGATCACGTACATGTCGCGGAGCATGCGTGACCGCGCAAACCAGTTCCCGCGACAGCTTCCCCCGGCAAACACCAACTTCCTGACCCCGCAAGTCGCATACCAGCCTCAATCCCAGGGCTCGTACCTCTACCGCACCCAGCTCAACCAGCAACAAGTTCAGCTACAACCATACCAACAGCCGCTACAGGTCCAGCACCAGCCGCAACTACAGCACCCGCAGTCAAGTCATCCCTTTCGAGACAACGTCGCTGTTCATCCGCTCCGCTATCCCCCACGCGCTATCCCCGAGCAGCTGCAGCAACACCAGTCACCACAGCAGCAGCAGCAGCAGCAGCAGCAACAACAACAACTACAACAGTTACAACAACAACAACACCTGTCCCCCCGTAGGTCCCGTTCCCAGAGCAGAAGCTCTCACGAGCGCGGAAGTTCCGCCCCTCCACCCTTCAACGACAGCCCCTGGGATGCCTCCCCCGAGCCCATGGCCGCCACAGCTCTGCCCCGAGCGTCCAGATCCAAGCCCCAGCCGGAGATATGGAAAGACCTTCCCGCCACGCCGAATCAGTTTCGCCTCGGTGAAGATGGAATGCCGTGGGACTCAAGCTCTTTTCCCATGGGCTATGTCGAGGGCGAAGACGACGCCGAGCACGACGACAGCGAAGCCGGGACGATGCCATTGGGAGACGAGTGGGATCCGCAACCCGAGTCCTCACGGCGCCAGTACGGCGACGACCGCGATCGAGGCCGGGCCCGCGAAATGCAATCCCTCGCCACCGCCATGCTGACCATTGACAACGGTTTCGAGGACCAGTGGTGGTACCAGGGCCCGAGAATCGTCACCGTGGCCAGTGACTTACTCCCACCGACCTCGGCCCACGATCTTCCATTGGTCGAGCAGCCCGGCTTCTCAGAGCAATCTCGCCTCGAAACCCGGACCATTGGACAGACGCGAGCGCAGCACGACTTCCCGCCGCGACGAGACTCGCTCCGTGCCAGCACGCCTCGCTCAGCTACCCGCTCGGCCACCATGGACGCGGTCTCTCCACACACGGTGTCGCCGATGGTGTCGCCGCTGAGCGAGTTTGCGAGTCCCGTCCAGGGCCTACGGCGGTCCTTAACGACGCGGTCTGACGAGCTGCACATGTGAGGGCTATGGAGGCTCAGGGGGAAGTGTAGAATAGCTATTGTTGACATCTGGGAAGCGTTTGGTGTTCTGGGCATGGTGGGTTGTTTATATCAAGGGCTGGATCTAGGCCTCTTGGGGGGATTGGCGAGCGCGCTTTGATAGGTCTTTAGTCGAGGTCTTTCTGTTACAAGATCGTGTGTAACTCTGTGCTCTGAAAATATGGCAAAGGGGGGAATACAATCTAAATGTCGCAACATGCCATTCGTCGCCGATTGTAGTACTGCTCTGTGTGAGTGTAGCCGCCGAGAAAGGGGTCACAACGACAATACATGGAACCAAGAAATGAAGCCTTGATGAATATACATAAATAACAGAAAACCCTCGCAAATCCCTTCTCGACATTACCCGAGTCCTACCTAATACACAGTAGATGCCCATTCCTAACCTCTCGGACCCATCACCCTGATGGTAAATACAACGCCAGATTGCTTTCCCTTCGTCCCGCGTATCCCACAATACAATCCTTCATAAACTTACACTCAAATTACATTGCGCTTCGTATATATCTCCGTCCATCTATCTCGTCAGTCTACCCCCCAGCTCCGACTATCGTCAGAAGAAGCCTCCGCGCCTTCAGCATTGGGCTCGTCTTCGGTCTTCGGCGGGGCGTGCCGCCGATGAAGACCCATGTAGGGCTCCTCTTCGCTCCAGTCGCTAAAGTCGCCTTCGGAGTAGTCCCATTGCACAGGGATCTGTTCGCCTCGGTCGTTGTAGCCGTATACTAGGCCCCTCCACTCGCCGGCCGCAATCTTTGCGGCAACTTTGAGCATGAGAGTAATAAGGTGGTTTGGGGGGCCCATGATCATCTCGCATGTCTTGGCGATTATGGTAAGGGGGAGTTTCTTCACAGTCTCCAATTTACTCCGATATGGATTTCGCCGTTCAGGTGTTGGTGTCGGTGAGAATAGGTTGGCGGGTGAAGGCAGGGGAGACAATGCGCGTCGTCTGACAGATATGCTACTGGTGGTGGCTCGGTGACTTGTCGCAGGTCGATGACTAGGAATAGGGGTCGCAGATGTTCCGCCGTCGCCCTCTGAGACGGCGCTGCTGGGGTATGTGTTGATGCTGTTCACAATTGAACCGTCCGGTGCGGTGGCGACACTCTCCTGCGATGCCTCACTTTCCTCGTTAGATGCCACGTCCCATGCGCTTCCCAGCTCGGGACGACTTGTCGTGTCTAAAGGTTTGCCTTCCTGGGCCGTGCGCTTGGGCAGCACAATGTTCTCGTGAGGGTATGGGAATGTCGCGGGTGACTCAGGCTGCGAAGTAGGGGGCGATGGCGGTAATGGTGGAGTAGGGGAGTGCCATGACTGCACGCTGTGGAAGGAGTCTTCGCTCCCGCGCCGGGGGAGATGCGGTTCCTCGTCGGTGTCGACTTTTGCGCACTTCGAAGGCTCTTCGACTCGCATGGGTGACAACGTGCGCGAATGTGCATCTGAGCCAGTAGATGACACCGCCTGGGACGGCTCAGACTGCTTTGATGGCTGTGTTTGGTCGCTCGATGGCGAAGACGTTCGGAAAAGCTGCATCAGCGCTGGAGATGTCAACGATCTCGTCGAAGCAAACTTCCGACGGAGTCGTGTTTTCATCCCATTTCCTTGGTCTCCAGACCCTTCGTGTAGCTCATATACCAGAACATCATCCTCAATTGGAGCAGCTTTCTGTGGAGGCGAGACGGCGGTTACAGATGGGCTACTGTGTTCTTCCTCAAGGCCATCCTCAGTTTCAAGCTCTGGGGGTTCGAAATCCGCCTCGGGGATAGACTCTGACTTGAAGGGGTCTTGGTAGATGTGTTCAACTCGTTTCGGCTCCGGCGGAGTGTTTCGAGCCTTGTGAAGTTCCGGGGAGTCATGAGAAACCTCAGATAGTACGTTTAGGGATTCAGTGAGCGGAAACCGCTGATTAAATGAACCTTCCGTCGTGGGTGATTGATCAAAGTAGTTCTCATCACGTTTCTTTCGTGATGAGATTTCAGTCAGTGACAGCGCTCCGGCTCCTAGCCTTGGTGATGACGCCCGAGTCTTCAAGGTCTTCGCTGCGGTTGATTCGTCCCATTGTGAAGTTGATGCCTCACTCCATTCGTCGATCAATGTTGAACCGCGGGGTCGTCGTGTCGTTGAGCTTGGCCGTGAAGCAGGAGAAACAGGCTCCTCCGCTGGGCTCGCAGGTAGTGATCGACGCACGGGTGTCCAAGGCTTCTTTATAACTGGTGTCTGAGGTCGCTCGGGTAGTATAACGGTGAAAGATCGTTTGAAAGGGCATTCCGTCTTTTCGAATTGGAGAATTTTGTCAAAGACTCCCCTTAGGGACTGTGCCAGGACCTGATCTTCGGGGTCGGATACAGGAAGCTCGATTCTCCAATAAGTTGGTCGTCGAATCTGGAGGATGAATTTACTATTCATCTCGTCGATGCACCAGCATTGGCTTTTAGGTAGAATCGGCTGAAGGGCGGAACCGCAGTTCAGAAAGGCAACGGATCCGGGGGCTCGGTAAATTCGGAAGGGGCCTAGATATTCGACTTAGACGGCACTTTAGATAGCGTATGGGTTGCCTCAACTTACCAACAGCGATCGTCCTTTCGAGTTGAGACGACCAGGATAAAGTTCCAGCTTCGTCGTCATCTGGTAGAGCCGAGTTTCTCCCCAGACTTCGCGAAAAGGCTCTACCTGATGCATTGAACGAGACGATTTTGGCGTTGGGATGGTTGTAGAGGGTCTCGACTAAGCCTTCCGATGGAGGAGAGGCAAACTGAGATGACAGAGGGATGGGTGCCGTCGCAACTCGTCTAGGAGCCGGAAATGACGGGCGGGGGGACGTCGAATATTCCATTGTAGTGGTGCTTTCGCGACCGGGCTTGGATGATGCAGGGTATTCCTCGACCAGTCTGTAACTCCGGCATTATGACGAATCTAGTCGATATCTTTTCCCATGGTGCGTGACGTCGGCAGAGGGAGGCTCAAGGGAGCACCGAGACGTCGAGATCGGAGGCGTGTTGTTGCGGATCCGGTGAGACAGTCTCGGGAGGTCTTCGCGAGGCCAGAAGGCCACCACAAGATTGAGTTTCAGAAGAAACGGGGAGAAGAGGCACCAAAAACGTTGAATATCTGCTGATAGTCGGTGTCGAGGTCGATGTCGATGGTCGGCAAGTTGCAGATATGAACCCATGGGTCCATGGTCCGTCCATCTTCCAGTCGACATGGGGCCTCGTAACGCCGGAGCGGGTTAGTCATCCGTCTCTACCTCGACCTTAACGCGCGTCAAAGTGGCCGTAGCCGCGAAAGAACAGGCTGCGTAACGATCTGCAAAGTCTCGGGCGAGTATCACAAGCAAGCGAGAAGAAAACCCCCTTCGATTGAGATCTAGATTCAGTAAAAGTCTTTAGTTCTCCAACTGTTGACTGCGCGTCCTTGTGCTTCCATAGGATCCAATGACATCCCAAGACGCGCCTGAGCTACATTGACATGCACGAACGGTGACAACGCATCGTGAGCGGGTCGAACCAAAGAAATACTACTTGGTACCTATGCCATTTGTGATCAGAATAATCATAAGGCAGAAACTACACGAAAACACGTTGCACCACGGAGTAAACACGCTGCCAGATCATCCCCGCTTCAGAGCAGTTTCGCCGTCTGGTACTTAACAGATCGCGGCGATAAGATAAAGCTCCTCCGTATCGATACCTGCCCGAGCATTACGTCACTACGTGTCGTATCCCTCCATCGTACGAAGTAAGCCTTCAAGACTTTGAAGACCTTGGAACTGCTACACAACGTGGAAGTCTTCACAAGCTTGCAGCTCGTCTCAAGCTCCCTCTCAGAATCATGTCTGCCGTCGAAAGGCTGCCTGTTCAGGGCCTCCACGTCGACAAGGAAAAGCTCAAGGAGGCCTTTGACCTCACCAGCTTTGATCCCAATGCCGTCCTCCGTGGCGCCCAGCTTACCCTGGTTGGAGGCAAGTGACTCGACTCCCGGCGGATGGGCGAACTTTGAGTACATGAACTGACTGGACTGCCTCTTGAAGCTCATCGCGCGGCTCAGAACCCAGCCATTTTCACGAACGACCACTACCGACAGGCTGCGATAGCAGTGCTAGCCGGCATTGCCATCAGACTCATCATCACCATACCTGTAAGCTGTCGACTGAACTCAATACAAGGCTTGCCTATTCCTTGCTAACCCTATGTTGTAGATCGTGGGGATAAAGGTCCTAATTTGGTTCATCTCTCTGTTCATTTCGCTGGACTCAGTGACGTGGGACGATAAAGTCGTTGGCGGACTTGACTTTGTCGCCGAATATGTCTTGCAGGTCCCTTTCTTCCTCATGGCTCTTATGCGATATGTGGTGCCCACACTTGACAACCTGTAAGAACCCTCACTCTACACTTTGCCTATAACTCGGCGCTGAAACCATCTAGATTCATGCAGTCGCTCCAGTGGGTTGATATGACCTACGTCCAGAAACACAAGAAAGAGGAGCCTTCTGACCTCCGCGACATGTACTATCCCAACCTCAAAACCTACCGTGCGACTGATGGTAGCACTCATACTGAGAGCACCGCTCAGGCCGTGTCCATGTTCCTCTACCGGTTTGGCCGCCGAGGGCTAATCTCCCTGGCCGTGTTTGGCCTCTCCTACCTCCCAATCGTCGGTCGCTTCGTCCTGCCGGCCGCGAGTTTCTACACCTTCAACAATGCCGTTGGCCTCGGTCCAGCCTCTCTTATCTTCGGAACGGGGATTTTCCTGCCGCGGAAATACCTCGTCATCTTCCTGCAGAGCTACTTCTCGTCCAGGAGCCTAATGCGAGAGCTGCTAGAACCCTACTTTGCCCGTGTTCACTTTACAAAGGAACAGAAGCGAAATTGGTTTCGCAGTCGCGAAGGCGTCCTGTTTGGCTTCGGTCTGGGCTTCTACCTTCTCATCAAGGTGCCCCTTGTTGGCGTTCTTGTTTATGGCATCGCTGAGGCTTCGACCGCCTATCTTATCACCAAGATCACGGACCCTCCACCTCCTGCTCAGGAGATGAAGGAGTACGCAGTCAGCCAGCAAAATTGGACAAACAAGCATGAGTTTCTCAATATGTCACTGGCGAACATTGACACTTTGCATGTCGAGAAGCCTCCGGCCAAGGAGCTTTAGGCTCTTTGGGAGGGAAAGGACGTCGTGTTCAAATGGCTCATGATCCACGATGTACTTCATGGCGCCATATTGCATGAGTATTAACCATACTTCACACGAACACGCTGCGCCTGTCGAAAATTCCTTTTGGGCGGTATCATGGAGAACACGAAGGCAGATTTCACCGACTGCAACCAGGCAACTTATAAAT
This sequence comes from Stylonectria norvegica, assembly GCA_014621405.1. Taxonomy (NCBI): domain Eukaryota; kingdom Fungi; phylum Ascomycota; class Sordariomycetes; order Hypocreales; family Nectriaceae; genus Stylonectria; species Stylonectria norvegica. The sequence goes on along the minus strand of JAANBC010000006.1, from coordinate 46,523 downwards.
GGTATATCGGCGGCAAGTTACAGGGCATGATTTTATCAAAATATGATGTACAAATGAGACAAAGAAAAAAGTTTAAGCTATAGAGATATTCGACTGAAACGCCTCATCCCGTTGTATAATGACTCTCCTCGAGGCAAAATCTGAAACTAAGCTACTCGGCTCTCTCCATCCAACCCCATCATAACTCCAGATCACAACAATGGGCCCGACAACCGTTGAGCGGCTACTAGCAGCCGCGCAGACTAACTCCTCTACCAGTCCGGGATAATGGAGAACTTGTCATGCCCAGTATCTGCGCTGTGTTGCCGGATAGCCCTATCACCCTGGCCGATGAAGTCGCATCCCCTCCCATCACATTTCCTAAGCACGCTATCGCCCTCGGCGTCTTTGATCTCACTCAAGTCAACGTGGCCCGTCTGCTCCGCATGTTTCCTGCCCTCATGCTGGCCGCTGCCGATCCACTCGCATCCGGGGACGTCGCACTTGAGAATAAGGCCCTCTGTGTCGGTATAATAGTGGGCTGCGTTGAGCTTCTGGACAAGCTGCTGGGTTTTTTCGAGGACCTCGTCGTCGCCAGTCGGCCAAACCGTGCGGTCCATATCCGGCGGGAAGGTGGGCGCTGTGTGCGGAGGGTCGGAGAAGCTGAAGGCCACGCGGTCGTAGTGAATACCCGAGTAGACCAGGATACAGCGGTCTTTTTTCTCCTCGCCGAAATTTATGAGGTTTTGTGCCTGTTCTAAACATTAGTTGCGTTATTCTTACGCAAGGGTTGAGGAAATTGCGGACCTGGACGTCATATGTACAGATCTGAATGTCAAATATCGCAGAGAGAATGCTTAGCTCGATTCCACCTCCCCATCGATCGGGGTCCTGTATGCTGCGGCAGTACTGGCTTGGAGTGCTACCTAAAACAGCTTCTGAGTAGACATCGAGGTGCTCGGTGATGTATTCGGCCATCATTTTCCGCAGCCGCTGGGCGGGGATCTGCTTAGGCAGAGCTCCGCCGAATGCCGTGAAAAGGCAGCTATTGTCGCTGGGCATGACCCTCAGCACTGTGTCAAGTTAGTGGAAGTAGCCTGTTATGTTGAACGGCAAGACTTACGCAGCGTGCCCTCGCGCTCTGGCCAGGGGATATTGATATCCTCTGGTCCGTCGCGGGGCTTCTTTTTGGCGCGAGAGGCTTCATTTCGTGATGACTGCGCTTCCTGAGCCTCGCTTGGGTCAGTGGCTGGGGGCGTAATTGAGCGAGCCTCGTCTGGAACTATGGTCAGAGTCTCGCCATGGAGGCCTAGTGACTTGGCGATCTGGTCCTTCTGGTCTAGTCCAAGGCTTCTCATGGCCATCGGAGGACCAAACTTGATAGACATGGATGCAATGCCAGTTTTGGCGCGTAGCTCATCAAACAGCACTTGCACAGTGGCATCGTCGGGGATCTCCACGATTCCTGTGCCTGCAGGTCCCTTGTATCGTGCCCGCATTGTCGCGGTGAGGTCGTTGTCCTAAGGCAGGGCGGGGAGACGTAAGCGGATGTTTCGGGTGAGGCCTGGAGCAAGTGTCGATGAAACTTCAAGGACGGCTAGATGATTACAGAATGTCGGCCTGGGTTTGGCAGAGCTGTAAAGTAAGATGAGAAGCTATGGTACGTAATGTGTTTGAGGGTGCTTTGCTGTGGGTTGAGGCGGTGGTTTGGAGTTGGTGGTAGTTAGTAGATGGTCATGCGATACAAGCAGTGACAGTTGACGTCGTGAATCATGAGAACGTAGGCTTGCAAATGTGAGATTTCCCTCTCTTTCTTTCGTTTGAGCGATATGCTTTAAGGAATAATCACTTACTCTTGAGCCAAAATGCAATTCTCGTGATGCAAAGACGGTCGCTTGAGTTGGTAACTCTTCTGATCGACGCTGCTGCGACTTGATTTACCCTGGAGATGGGAACATGACGCTAAGCCATAGATATATGGGCAGACCTGGTGTCAAATTCACTATTGGATGTGAAACATAGGTGCCTCCAGGTCAATTTATGGTTTCAACTCTCGCACCATCTATTTTCGTACGTCCTACATCCCCAGATTCGCGAAAAAGGGACCGCGACTCAACCTAGCAGATCATCACAGTCTTGGTTGCGCTTGCGCTTGCGCCTACAACGAGAACGAGGACGAGACGACTTGGCGCACGATCAACAACCTGCGCCCAATAACTTCGACGTCGCGACTCCACTACCGTGGCCATTCATCGAAGCCATGTCGACCCGGAGAGCGGCTGCGCCCGAAGTGCGCGAGTCGATTGAAGCCAAGGTCGGCAACGAAGATGTCGAGATGAAGGATGACGCCAACGAGGGCGCGGACGAAGACGTCGATGCAGATGCCGATGCCGACGCCGATGCGGATGTTGATATGGATGCAGAAGGCGACGAAGATGCCGAGGGAGAGCTCGATGAAGCAGGCCGTCCCGACCTCTTCCGTATGATTCACAACCTCTCGACCTATCTCTGTAGCGTCGAAGAAGAGTAGGTCCTCCAACACATTGCGCCACATTGCACGTTCTAACTGCAATTGTTCCACAGTGGTGAGGAACTGGCTGGAGGGTTCCAGCGCATCCCCAATCGACGCGTCCTGCCAGACTATTTCGAGGTCATCTCCGAGCCCGTCGCCTTTAGCACTGTTAGGGTAGGTCGACGACTGATCGCGTCGCATCGCGTTCGTGACACCCACAACCAGTACTGACCAAGTCGACAGGGCAAAACCCAGAAGAAGCAATACACATCCTTCGCCGAGTTCGTCAAGGATGCCGCCCAGATTTTTCACAATGCACAGGTCTACAACCGCCCATCAGCCCCCATTTTCGGCGCCGCCGTTCGACTGAGGGAGATCCTCGTCGAGGAGCTCCAGAAGCTGGTGGCAAAGGGTGATATTACGGCCCAGGACGCAAAGCTGCCGGACCTGGGGGAGCTTCCACCAGCAGAGGATTCCCCGCCGCTGGACCCCGAAGAAGGCGATGGCGAAGAGGACGAGGATGAAGAAGACGAGGAGGAGGAGGATGAAGACGAGGATGAGGATGATGATGACTCTGACAATGATGGAGGACATCGGCGGCGGCGACGACGGGGCCGCCCCTCGACTTCGGGACGAAAGGATCGCGACGGTGATAAGGACGACGAGGCGCATAAGCGAAGGGGCCGGCCACCAATGGTCTTGACGCCTGTGGAAGCCCGCATTGCGAATATTCTCAGAGGGCTCAGGAAGCCCAGAGATGAAGACGGCACCCTGCTCATTCTGCCCTTTGAGAAGCTGCCTGATAAAGCCTCGCTACCCGACTACTACCAAGCCATCACGAGGCCAATCGCGTTGGACAACATTAAGAAGAAGGCCAAGCGGAAGAAGTACCAGACCGTCGACCAGGTGATGCAGGATATTGAGCTCATGTTCGAAAACGCCAAGCGGTATAACGAGGACGACAGCGACGTTTATGCTGCTGCCGTAGAGCTCCTAAAGCAGGCACGGATTCTGGCCGACCAAGAAAGGAAAAGGCCTGACGATGATTTCCGGGACGAGGATGGAAAGCTACCTTTGGCTAATATCCAATATGGAGGCCAGTCGTGGAGAGTTGGTACGCGTGAACTTGAGCTGGTGTGTCCCCCATAATCACTGACATATCTGTATAGGAGACTGGGTACACATTCGAAACCCCAATGACCTCGGAAAGCCGATAGTTGCACAAATCTACCGCACCTGGCAGGACCGCGCCGGGCAGAAATGGATCAACGCCTGCTGGTACTACCGACCGGAGCAGACGGTGCACCGATTCGAGAAGCACTTCTTCGACCACGAGGTGGTCAAGACGGGCCAGTACCGCGACCACCAGATCGAGGACGTGCTGGACCGCTGCTTCGTCATGTTCGTGACGCGCTTCAACAAGGGTCGGCCGCGCGGATTCCCGGCGGGCAAGGAGGTGTACGTGTGCGAATCGCGGTACAACGAGGAGAAGTTCCGCTTCAACAAGATCAAGACGTGGGCGAGCTGCGTGCCGGACGAGGTGCGCGAGAGGGACTACGAGATGGACCTGTTTGACGTGCCGCGGAGGATGAAGAAGCTCCCGAGCCCCATCAAGCATCTGCTGAGGGAAGATGCCAAGGAGACGGACGACCTGCCCAAGCCGAGTTGGGGGAGTCCCAATGCGCCGCCCATTGTTGGCGCGGTGCATCGTCGACCTCGCGAGTCTAATGTAAGTGAATCAGTCGTCTCCTCTAACTCTCTGCCTCTGCCTCTACTTCTGCCTCTATCTTTGCCTCTGCCTCTGCTTCTGCCTCTATCCCAACTTCTGCTTCGCCCTCCATCTCATCCTCTACCCAAGGCATGGTAGCAGTATAATACCCAGCCTACGGCGTTGCTTTACAGCTGCCCATCAGCAGTAACAACATCAACCACCAAAAGCCAGGCCCCCCCTCCCCAGCTCTACCGTAAAATCCCTGCTCCTGCTCCTGCACCACACACACACCAGGCTGGTCGTCGGTCCAGCCTCGATTTCTTCCTGCCTTAGGTTGACACGTCAGAACGTCGTTTGCCCTGCTTGTTACTGACAATATCGCCTCTTAGGAATCACCGCCTCCCCAACCAACGCCACCACCACAGCCAATGCCCGTCGTGCCCGACATTACTGCCGAGGCTGCCCGTCGCGCTTCGATGCTATCCGCAACTCGAGATATGCCTGGAGATGGCGCCGTTCGGAGCACGTCGACGCCGTATCTCGTCACGGGACCATCGCCGTCGCCCCGTCAGTATAACGCACACATGACGCCTCACTTCCAACCCGTCACGCCCGTCGCGGTTCCGCAAGCCATGCACCAGACGCCGGTGCCCATCCCGCATCAGCCTCACCATGCCATGCCTCCGCAGTCCATGCGCGCAATACAGTATCAACAGCCGCTTCAGCATCAGCTTGCGCACCAGCAACCTGGTATCATCCCGCAGAGCTACGCAGCAACATACCCACAGTCCCCGGCACCGCCTCTCCTGCAGCACCAGCCACAGATGATCAACCCTCTGGCACCGACGTACAGTCCCGTCCCGGTCCCTGCAGTTGCCCGGACACCAATGGGCGCAATGCCAGGCCTCCCAATGCCGGGTGGTAACGTGTATAACCCTCCAAGACCACCAGAGGTATACACCCTCCCCGACAACTTGAACGAGACCCTCCCTGCCGAAATCCGTCAGAGCTTCCAGCACGACGACAAAGGCCGGATTCTCTTCTTCACTGCCCCGCCACTGGACCGACCTCACAAGGGCATCTCCAACGAGAGCGCCGGGCTCGGCCACAGCATCAAATACCTCGCCGGAAGACAAGAGTGGCTGGCCGAGCGCGAGAAGAAGCGTAAGGAGCGCGACGAGCAGCAGATCACGAACGCACGGAAACGCACTGGGGAGCAACCAGACTCAGAAAAATCCCGCCGGGACGAGATGGCTTCCCAAGCTACGACCGCCATGGCTAGCTGGCTGCAGCATTTTGACGAGGACACGGAGCGGTGGAAGAAGCAGGCCGGCCTTGAAGGCTGGCGGGAAGTGTCGAAGAAGAATGGCGTGGCCTGAGAGCGAGAGCGACGGACTTGGGCAGGTAATGGAAATTGGCGTCTCGGGACGTTTGTGAATGGAAATGTTAGTCGCGGGTTTGGCTCAGTATCCCCGAGCTGGCTGGTAGGAGTTTTCAGGGACAGAGTGTTGTTTGTCTTTTAGCTGTCCTTCCGTGTGGTTTATGTAAAAGGAGATGGGTTTTCGACAAAAGGTGACCAGTGAGCTTGAGACTACGCTTCCGTATTGGCATCTGCTATGAACTTGATCTTCCCACAGGTAGAATGCTGTGGTTCAACACGTACTTGTGCCACGCCCTGGTCATACTCCTGAGAAACTTGGCTCTTGGTGGCTCGCGGGGCTGATCTTACTTCGTAGATAAGAACCAGCTCCGTAGCAGTAACACCAAATCGTCGGACTTCATCTTATCATCCGTATTTACTGAGTAGGCTTTCACAAGTTTCATACACATAGATATTGTATCTTTCCATTCAAATTTCACAAACATCGCTCTGCTTAAGCTCCTCGTCTACCAAGTATCTAAATCAAGCCACCAACTTTCCCATTCCATCAAAATCAGTCCAAAATGCCCTCCCGAAACTGCGCCTCCAGCGGCTTCCCCATCAGCACATTCTCCATATTCAGCCTCATGCTCCACTTGATGCTCTCCGTCTTTCCCTTATTCCTAATACTCCCACCAATCTTCTGGTTGTCCCTATCTCCGGACACAGGCCCCTTGGCCTTGTGGCGGAACATGATGGTCGGGTTGACGCTCACGCAGTTGAGTCCGAAGCCATTGCCCAGCGTGAACTGGCCGCGGCCCAGCGCCACGGCAGACTGGCGACACAGCTGCGCGAGCGAGTTGTCAAAGGCCATGTGCAGCCCGTTGATGCTCAGCGCGTAGAGCAGCTTGCGCGCGCCGCGCTGCGACACGGCGTACGCGAAGGAGCACATGGGCGCGGCGGACATGTGCACGATGCGCGTGTGCGCGGGGAACTGGTGCCAGTCGACGAGGTGCGAGATGCGCGATGAGGGCGGCACCGTGAGGTCGTCGTGGATGATGTACTTGCCCGACATCTGCAGCTTCGCCGCGGGCTGGATCTTGGCGTTCTCGTGGAGCGTCTCGGGGAAGGGCTCGCCGCAGTGGCCCAGCCAGAGGATGTCCCAGTTGTCGCCGTAGGGGGAGTTGGGCATGGACGTGTAGTCGCCGAAGACGTGGCGTGCGCCGCGGGCGACGGCGTCGAGCTGGCCTTTCAGGTGGACGTCCCAGTCGAGATTATCTTCGAGGATGAGGGCTGATGATATGTCTGAGTCGACGATGCTGTGAGGAAGATACTGGTTAATGTTGCTACTACAGGCTGTGATGGCAAGGGGATACTCACTGCCGTAACGTGTTCATGTGTCCTCTCCAGTTCCCAAGAAAACTATCCGACATCCTCGTCCCATCAATACCGTACGGCACAGCCTTCTGGCTGATAGCCTCGGCTTTGACACCATTCACCCAGTCAATCTTGAACCCCGTCATGGCACTCATCAACGACATAGCATCGCGCTTGTCCGTCCTCTCCTTCAGTCCGATAGCGATGACCTTCTGGAATCCCAGCGTCTGGTTCGAGATGCGCGCGTAATCCGAGTCCTTGCTGGCCACCTTAAGCCCCGTCTGGATGACATTGTCGCCGACCGTCTCGTTGGGAAAGGTCTCTTTGCTGAACCAACCGGGGGATGGCGGCCGACTGTTGAAAGTGAGGAGCACGATGCAGTAGATGAGCAGCGTCGTCGTGACGAGGGGAAGAAACCGAGAGATTCGGTGAACGGCACCCATTCTGGCTCTCATGGCACGTTGCTAGTTGTGAACGAACAGACAGACAGCTGGTAGACAGACAGTTGGTAACCAGACCCTGCTTGTGGTGTATGTCGTTAGTAGTAGTAATGGTATAGCATCGACAGAGGACTTGGAGATGCCAGGCATAGTTAAAGGACTTCAAGAGCGCGAGGGAGAGCCAAGAAGCGTCGAATGGGCGAAGCAGGGGGCGAGGACGACACGCCCATGTGGCCTATAGCGAAGAGAATAACGGAATGTTTCGCCTACCACGGGTTCCGATAGTCTCCTTGGCGGAGGCCACTGCCATTATCATGGCCGTCTATTGGACTCCAGCCGCCAACGAAGAGCAAGATATATCAGTCGAATTCCTCAGAGCTTCCAGCATGTTTCAGAGAGTGAAGAGTGTAGGCATTGAAAGGCGCCCCATCGGGTGTCGCGGATGTCTAGCTAGCCTCCTCCTCGCATCTAGATGCCGTTTCCCGATGTGGGAACTAGACTAAGTGACTATCTGTCCGAAGTGCGAAGGCGTAAGTGCTCTTACGCTCGTGAAGGACGTCGCGTTGAGTGGAATGTTGTGCTGCCCTTGAAAGCGCGTCGCTCCCATGCCATTTGCTCCCTGAACAGTCCCAGCATTGGTGATGGAATGTCGGCGATGCTTGTATGGCACGCGTTTTGTGTGCAATGTCTCAGGTTGAATATGCCACGATGGGACTGGAGCTTAAGTATTTGCTTCGAGGGGGCGTTGAAGAAAGGGAGGTGGTTGAACTACGACCCTTATTCTCATGTCTCAGGAGGTCGCCACAATACTGCGTTGGCGGCACCTAGTAGGTAGTTTGTCCTCCATATCGCAGCGTGTAACATGAAGACATGCAACTTCTCTGAATTCGTCTCAGAGTGCGCTCCGAATCTCTCCTGCTCAGGTTCAAGCGATTGCTTCTCCTAGCTCACTTCCCGACGCCGTTTGCTTCCGGCCCTGTCCCATCTCGTGCATGATCCATTCGTAGACAGCCCATTGCACGGCATTCACGATAAAAGCCCTGACACTGCAGACTGCTAGGCCGCGAAAGAAGACGGCCGCACCTCCTTCTCGGTACGCCTGGCGAGACATGAATATCGCGCCCGCCCGTTTGCTAGATGAGCTCTGCTGAGACTGGAGGAGTGGCGATGTCTCTGCTCGCGGCTCCCAAGGTTGTGTTTGCACCCGAGTCTTGATGACATCAAGCGGGAAGATGCTGGCCCATGTCACGATCCCCGCTAACCCGCCGCATAGCATAACTTTTGCCGCCTCGTGTTGCAGAGATGCCTCCTCGCCAGGTTCCGTCGCGAGCCATTGGGTGCTCAATTGGTAGGACCAGAAGTAGAAGCCATAGCCAACACTGTCGCGAACGGCCGTCACCGCTCCGCCGAAGTAAAGGCCCCGTATACCCTCGCTCCGCCAGATCTGTCTGACGATGGCCAGCTGGATAAAGATGGAGTGGAAAGTTGAGCGCGGCATTTAATCAGCTCCGTCGGTGTGCTGACTACCCATGTCGAAAGTCCACCAACTGCACCAGCCAGCCAGGTTGTCCAAAGACTTCCGGGGATGGATAGAGCGTTGTTAAGAGCCGCCTCGGTGCGGTTATACGAGACGAAAAGTAAGGCGTTGAGAGCACCGTAGCCGAAGATTGGCGCCGCCGTGCCCGTGATCAAGTTGGCCGAGCTCCCGAAATGGCGGGCATACGTAGAAATATTGACGTTGGAAGTTGCACCGGCTGTAGTTGCAGCCATAGTCGCGGCGGAACTCGCATGTTGGGCTTGCAACCGGACCTTGATGACGTCGAGTGGATTTCCGATGATGATTCCCACGGCGCCGCTCAAGTAACCCGCCCAAAAGTCGGCCGGCATGATTGGTTCCCGGGCTCAAGTTTTCGAGTTCGAGTTCAAGTCTGAAAACCACGGAGGCCTTTCAGCAGGCTTTGGAGGTGGCAGCGTGTCTGTTGACGGCGCGCTGCGCAACCGTGATGGAGCTGAGCACACCGAGATAGACCAATCCCCAGCCAAGTCCTGCAGCAGCAAAGTGACGTTTCGCAGGTTGTCGATAGCGTGTCAAATACTGCCAGTGAGCAAAGTGCGAAGCAACAGTTCCAGATACCACAGCCGTCCGATGCCCAGCAAGTGCCCTTTGGAGAGAGTTTGGAGGGGTCGGCCCAGCGGTTCGAGGCTCGGCAAAGCCATCTCCACTGGCGGAGCGGCTAACAAAGGGCCTTTCTGCGGCTGCTGCGGCCGAGTAGCTGGCGCTGGAGTCTTTTGTTAGTCGGAGGTTTTGGCACGAGGAGGAGAGGAGAGCAGAGCAGAGCAGAGGAGACACATACCCAGACGACGCTCCGAGGGGAGTTCCAGAGATCATGATTCAACGCGATGCCCCGAGAATAGGCTTAGAGACGACCTTGGAAATGAGGAAGAAAAGAGAATGAGAGAAAGAAATTTCGTCGCTGGGCTGCGCGACTTGGCGCTTGCCACTCTCTGCCATGACCCGTCGCCGCGCCTCGGAGATCCGGGGCCTTGGATTTTAGTCGGAGACTCGGAGGTTGGAGGCTGCAGCGGGAGTACCCGTGCATATGTGGCGCAGCTGTGGCTGGAGTGTTTTCGTTGCTCCGTGACTCACGTGATAGCGTGTCTGCCTGCGTCGCGTCGCAAGTCGCGCTTCGTTTGTCGCCTCCTACGAGTCAACAGTAGCCTTCTTCATCCGCTTGCCGTCGGTTTCTCAACAAGTAGGTTCTTTCTCCGGGAACTGCGTTCGTCGGTCTACCAGCAGACGAGTGCACAATGGGTCTCCCGTAAGTTTCTCGCATATGGCAAATATGCCCAAGCATCAACTAACAGCCAAGCAGGTCGCCAGCTGTGAAGACTCCCGTTCCAGGCCCAGGCAAGGACAGACCCTTCGGCCGCCGCGTGGTTACGCCGCAATCCATTGATCGACTGCACCAGCCTTTCAAATGCCCAGGTGTTGCTGGTCGAACACCGGCCACCGACCGGCCGACTCGCAAGCGAAGAAAGGTCGACTACTCGGGTGCCGATGACAGTGTCGACGCCGATAAGCCCTACTCCAACCAAGACCGGCTTGCCCTCGCCACACGAGATGCGAATCGCTACCCCGTCTTCCAGGCTAAGGAGAAGGGAATCATCTTTCGGAAAGCCTTTTCGGTTCCGCTGAAGAACAAGGACGTCACAGCATATAATCCCAACCGTCCACCGCCGACGCTCGGGTTGAGACAAGGAGTCTTCTTTGCTCCGAAGCCTCTTCATGACCCAAGTGGCGAGTTTGCCATTGTGCTTCACGACCCGACCATAGATGACAAACCCAAGGATGTCAGCAAACTTGAACCTGAGGAGGCGAAACTAGATGGGTCCCAACTTGACGCGCCTCTAGTGCACAAAAGTCTAGCCGAGATTCTGGGAATCAAGAAGAAGGTGGATAACGAACACCCGAGGGTTCCCGTTGTCATCGACCCCAGGCTCACAAAGGTCCTCCGTCCCCATCAAGTCGAGGGCGTCCGGTTCATGTACAAATGTGTTACAGGCATGATCGACGAAAAGGCCAATGGATGCATTATGGCTGACGAGATGGGTTTGGGCAAGACGCTACAATGCATTGCCCTCTTATGGACGCTCCTGAAGCAATCTCCAGATGCTGGCAAGCCTACCATCCAGAAAGCCATCGTGGTTTGTCCAGCCAGTTTGGTGAAGAACTGGGCCAATGAGTTGGTGAAATGGCTTGGTGCTAACGCCATCAACCCTTTCGCCATCGATGGCAAGGCGTCTAAAGAGGAACTGACACGGCAATTGCGGCAATGGGCTATTGCCAGTGGTCGAGCCGTTACTCGCCCCGTCATTATCGTCTCATACGAGACACTGCGCCTGAACGTCGAAGAGCTCAAGCACACCAAGATCGGCCTCTTATTCTGTGATGAGGGACATCGGCTGAAGAACGGAGACAGTAATACGTTTAGTGCACTCAACAGTCTCAACGTCTCGAGACGTGTCATCCTCACTGGAACTCCTATCCAGAACGATCTCACTGAGTACTTCTCACTCACCAGCTTTGCGAATCCGGGTCTGCTAGGAACACGACTGGAGTTCCGCAAACGATACGAGATCCCTATTCTTCGGGGACGAGACGCGGATGCGTCCGAGTCCGCCCGACAGAAAGGTGATCAATGCACCGTGGACTTGCTCAGTGTCGTCAACAAATTCTTAATTCGGCGAACAAACGACATCCTGTCCAAGTACCTACCCGTCAAGTACGAGCATGTCGTCTTCTGCAAACTCGCTCCTTTCCAGCTCGATCTTTACAACTACTTCATCAAGACCCCCTCCATCCAGGCCCTCCTCAGGGGTAAGGGAAGTCAGCCGTTGAAAGCCATCAACATTCTCAAAAAGCTTTGCAATCATCCTGATTTGCTGAGCCTTTCTGAGGACTTACCGGGTTGTGACGATTGTCTCCCCGCCGATTATGTACCCAAGGAATCCCGCGGCCGAGACCGCGAGGTCAAGCCCTGGTATTCTGGTAAGATGCAGGTTCTCGATCGTATGCTTGCTCGTATTCGTCAAGACACGAATGACAAAATCGTCCTCATTAGCAACTACACCACAACTCTGGACTTGTTTGAGCGCCTATGTCGATCCCGTCAGTATGGCTGCCTCCGTCTGGACGGCACCATGAACGTCAACAAGCGTCAAAAGCTTGTCGATCGCTTCAATGACCCGGAAGGCACTGAAATGGTCTTCCTACTCAGTAGCAAGGCCGGTGGTTGTGGTATCAATCTGATTGGCGCCAACCGGCTAGTTCTATTCGATCCCGACTGGAATCCGGCTGCCGATCAGCAGGCACTCGCCCGTGTCTGGCGTGACGGGCAGAAGAAGGACTGCTTCGTGTATCGCTTCATCGCAACCGGCACCATCGAGGAGAAGATCTTCCAACGCCAGTCCCACAAGCAGAGCTTATCTTCTTGTGTTGTCGACTCAGCGGAGGACGTCGAGAGACATTTTTCACTAGACAGTCTCCGCGAACTCTTCCAGTATCGACCCAACACGAACAGTGACACGCACGAAACATTTAAATGCAAAAGATGCAAGCCCGATGGAAAGCAGTACATAAAAGCGCCGGCTATGCTATACGGAGACACGAGTACGTGGAATCACTTTGTCAACGATGGGCTGAAGCCTATCCAGGATTTGCTATTGAGGCAGGAATGCGGCGAGCCGGAGGTCTCCTCTGTGTTCCAGTATATATCGCATTGAACGGTCAGTTTGAGTCTAGAAATTTGCGTGGTGTTCAGGTGGAAATAGGTAGCGCGGAAGAGGCGTCGGGATTACAACTTGCTTGGGGATACATTGCTGGTAGATGGGACTTTGAGGAATGGCGTATGCTAGAGGGTGGATTATAATTATGACTGGTACTTGACAAACAAAGCAAATGAACACCTGAGATGGTTTTTGAAAGACTGAAGAATCGGAACTGCGTTCTTCGCCGTGTGGGCTCTTCGCTGCGTAGTTCTTCGCCATGCAGCATCTTGCTCAATAATAAAGGCTACAATTAAGGCGCGAAGAGAAGAACTTATGATTGATAAAGCGAATATGCACATCAGCGACGTTAAATCTTCAAGCTGCGAATTTACTCAAATCGTCTTGGCCCTCCCTCTAAGGCATTAATAGACACACACTAAGTAGACATTGCTGCAGTGCTCAGGTCGTAGTATCAGTACTCAGGCACACTTTCATCGGACTTTTTTCTGAAATCGAACGGTTTAACGCTATAGTATAAGAAAGGAAGAAGTTATCTCGCGTACTCAGTCTGACAGGTTAAAATCAGGTTCATCTAAAGGTAAGCTCCATCATGCCGAATATCTCGAGATAGAGCTAGTACAGTATGCATGTTTTTTCACACCGTACCTCGGCACTGTAGCTATTTCCTCGATTTTTCTCTTTGATCCACGCCTATTGCTCGCCTCACTCAAACAGCAAATCTCAACCTCACTTGTCTCACTCACCAAAACACTCAAACATCAAAACCTCATCACACGCTCTCAACCCAAAACCGCCCATCTTGAACTCCCCTCCTTAACGGCACATCATGTCCGCCCCCGCCGAAAAGCAGCTCCAAGCAGACTTCTCATCCTACTACCTCCAGCGCACGACGCAGGAGCTCGCCGAGGACATCGACAAGGTGCGCAACGCCGACGACTTCAAGGCCGACTCGATCCCGTTCCTCGTGCAGGCGCTGCAGCAGGGAGCGGGACTGTTTTCCGCAGAGGACCAGAAGAGGGTGGTTAAAGATGGGAAGGAGGATGGAGTTGGAGGTGCTTAGGTAGGCTTTCGCTGGGAGGGATTTGAGCAATGTGCGCGGTGCTGAGGGCGAGGGCTTGAGATACAGTCTGGGAGCTGTGACGGAAAGGCGTGAAGGATGTCTATCGTGGGAGTTGAAACGATATGATCCACGAAGAGGGTTTCGAGCCGCGAACCAAGTCCCGCTCAGCAACACGCTCAACGCCGGTATCGTCATTTGCTATGATGGCAAATGCATAGACTGGACTCGACAGCCACAGCCGACTGGTGTTGGCCTGAACTATGCTTGTCTCGTCCGACTAGGTTCAGACACTATTGCAAAATCGCAGTGGCTGCGTGGTAACTACTTGACGAGGCAAAGCCCTCAACACGACTCTAAGGCCGAAGCGCTCGTCATCCGCGAGCCTACGCAAACTCTTCAGTCTCCGTTACGAACAGAGCTGGATCACCCGAAACCTCAAGCAGAATAGGGATCAAGGTTGCTCGATTATAACGGCCGTCTAGCTTATGAGGGTATCACGGAAAGCAATTCTACCACAGCAAACTGCATCAAAACCCCATCTTCGCCCCCTGTGTACGTCTGAGTCTCATGGTGTTTGCGCCACCTCATCGTCTAGGCTTCATCCTTTTCTTCTGGGTGGTTTGATGTAGTATAGCGAATTCTCATCTACATCCGATGCGACTGAGCCCGTCGTTCCCGACGAACCGCCCAGCCCTTGACGGCAAGAACAACGACCTCCCAAGCCATCAACATACCCACCAACCCCATGGTCACGGTGTACACGAACATGGCGTCTAGTTCGTAGTGGATTATCCCTTTGACAGTGTCCGAACTCTACAACAAATTAGCCATCTTGTGTGTCTGTACAGCACGCGGAGACTTCCTACTCACGCTTGCCATGAAGATGATGCCTCCAGCTATCAAGCCAAAGGCCGTCAGAAGCTCGGTCGGTGGTCGAGACGGGAGTATAGACGTTGGCGGCTTCAGGAACATGAGCACATAGGTGAAAGCCCTGGCGAAAGATGCTCCAAGTAGGAGATTGCCCCATTGCTTATGGATCATGCTTGAGATCATGGAAGCTTGGGTGTGTGAACTCATCATGATCCCCAAGAGTAGGATTACCAAGGCGGGCATAGGGTTCAGGGAGAACTCGTATGTGTTGGGAGGCTGTAGCTTCTCGCCCTCCTCGACGACATAGGGGTACCTTGGCTCGGCAACGACTACGGTCGTATTCAGGAGATCTCGAATACGAGTCGATTCGACCAGCATTCCGCACTAGACGCAGCGCAGTGAGCATCCATACTTCCATACTACTTGGTAAACCACATAAACAAGGGGCGATCGGAAAACAGTCACTTACCAGTCCACCACCAATAAAGAGAATGGTAATAGAAACATGCTCCAAGTCCTGCGCGCTCCACTCACCACCCCAGCCGCCTAGGTGCTCGAGAAAGACATTTGTTGAGCCGTAGGCGAAGATGAGAGCGCTCTCGACAAACTCAGCCGAAGGTCGCCATTTCTGCGAGCCTCGCTTCGGACGGACGTTCCACGCCCAGCCCAAGTCGGCGAAGCTGCTCGCCCAGCGTCCCAGTGTCAAGAGGCCAAACCAGAAGAAGATACCACCCTTGATCCAATGCGCGAGGCCGCTGAAGATCTCGTCGCCCTCCTGTGATAACGTTAGCCACGGGTCTTGGTTGGAAAGACAGGGGGAACGCACAAAGAAGCGTCCAAAGGTTACGATGCCAGTGGTGAGCCCGACGAAGCCCAGGGGAAGGATGATACGATCAATAACCCGGTAACCCAAGACTACGTAAGTCCAGATCCGGGAGCTGATAATCCTGGCCGCATGCAGCGAAATGATGTTCTTCTTTGTTGAGGAATGCAGTGGCACGTCCTCCATATCATCATCACAGTCCTCCTCTTCTTCTTTCGGCGGGTCATCAAGCGATAAGGTAGAATCACTTCCCAAAGACTCGGTATGAGGCTCGGTCCCTTGGCCACTGTCGTCAGACAACCGGTATGGACCACGAAACTGAAACTGGTTGTTGTCGTCGCCATAAGCGGAAGCTTGACGCTCAGGGGAAACGTCTGTCGGCGCCAACCTGAAAGCTTGGCTTTCGCTGCTTCTTTGGTCCCATACGCCCCGAAGCCTGCCTCCAATCCACCCGACTGTGTTGATGAGAATCTGAGCTATAGCAACCCACGTTGCTATCCAACCAATTTTGTGGTGGGCGTTGCCGGGGTAGAGATCTGGGGTCTTGCTGTTGTAGATGCAACCGAGAACAAGACCGAGCATGTTACTCGCCATGAATACATACTGAATGACAATCGTGTGTCGTGATCTTGCCAAAGAGAGCATCACAGCTAAAAAAATGACGGGAGAATGCCCTGTTAGCCAAGCGTCCCTCACGCTATTTGCGTTACGGTGCCGCCACTCACCAATAGGTAGTACAAAGACCCAGGCCAGTATCATCACGGCAATGTGGGCGTATATGAGCCCGACGTGCTCAGTATGAGCAAAGTAACTTGGTGGATATTCCGATGCATCTTTTGGCGCAGCATCGTTGTGGCCTTCATGCTCGCCACCGTTGTCACCGCCGTGTGCCGAAACCGTCGAGAAAAGGCCAAGCAGAGAGATGCAAGCGAGTCTCGATATCAGCGCCGTCGAATGCATCACGCACAGGGCCCTTAGCAAACAAGCAAGATACAGGTGCTTAAGAAATGCACGGCTCGTAAATAGGGCTGAAGTAAGATGAAAATGAAGGGCGAATCAAGGATGCGGCACCGGAACTGTTACCCCCAGCATGGAAACTGAAGGCGACACAGATCCTTAAATCCTTTGTTCCAAAACATCAACACTACGTGGAAAGAGCCATGACGGAAACCCGACCGGGTCCGAGGCTTCCGACTTGCTTCAAGATGCGGTAAGCGAGCGGGAAGGATGTGGAGATGAGGAGGGGGGTAGCTTTCTGCGGTGGTCTGGTGGGAGAAAGTGGTGGGTCACCGTGGGTGAAGGCATCGAGGAGGTTTTGCCGCGGAAACGACCACGTCCGATAACGTTTCCGGAGGGGGTTCCTTGTGGCTCGGCAGCATGGGCCATAGGATGCTTGACTCGGCTGCCTTGGAGAGTTGCGAGATGAGCCGTACGTACTCGGACGCGTAAGGATCGATCACGCTGTGGGTTGAAGGAGGACGTGGACAGGCTTATCAACGCACCGCAACGCAAGCAAAGCCGCGAATACCTTCGTTGTTCGTTCACTGCGCCTCCTAGAGTTGCGAGCTCGGTTTGTGATGCCAGCAGAGTTCCACAGCTGGGGTACCGCTAATACACGACATGGTTTACCCGCTACAGTACGAACATAGGTATACATATGGTTGTAGTCTATGTAAGATCCATGTCGTGTATGGATGCTTCCCATTGGAGGCCGGAGCAAAGCCCGGGCTTCGTCAACGGTCCCGCCGGGCTTCGGCCCCGCAGTGGCTGGTCACGCCGCCCACCATGTCGGGATTTTCGGGATTTTCGGCGTAATGAAGATGTCTGCGTACCCTTTCGCGATGACTTTGTGGGGTTATAGAACGGTGTGCAAGGTTTGAGAGAAGCACGTCGCAAACCCCTTTCCTCTTTCGTCCAAGTAAAGATATGATGGCCTTGTGGATCTTTCACAGGGCGTGCAAGGTTAACAAAGCTCGTCGCAAAACCACTTCCTCTTTCGTCCTGCGTATGACAAAGCCGGACAAGGTTCCTGTGTAAGTGGTGGTGGATTCTTCATCGCGATCTCCACTCCCCTCTTGAATGATAGCTGAGTGTCAAAGATATGGTTTTGCTAGGGTGCTTCTGGAGATTAATCACTACGTACTATTCAGTGAGGATGAGGGATTGCAGCAACTGAGTATTTCCGACGTTCATTCCCGATCAACCCGGACAACACCAACCTCCATGTCCACCGCATTCAAACCCGCCCTCAAAAACGACGAATCATAACACTAACCTAATCACACCAGTTTGATCACGGGTCTATTTGCGAATACCTCCCTCGCGGTAACATCATTCTCGCCAAGGATCTAACCTAACACGGTGCCAAAGTTGCGACCGCCTCTCTGCCGAGTCGATCCTACTGCATCAATGGCCAAGGGGTTGACTCATCGGTTGAACATTATTCAGAGGTACCCAGCTCTTGGCCTTGATCCGAATTCCCGACTACAACCGCCAGAGAGCGAATCGCAGCGTTTGCGTCTTTGCCGGGGTGGGTGAGCCAACGAAGCTATCACGAGCACCTTGTCAAGACCTTTATTTGCTCATGTCGTCACCCTGGTGTCTTGTCCAAGCGGTCGTGTTAGATTATGCAGTAATCTAGGGTCTTCCATCAGTTGTGCCAGCCACGTTCTAGCGTCTATCCGAAGCTGCCGGCTGATGGAACGTCAAGTCCGCTTCTCGGCCGGTTCAACCAGCCACGGTTGTAACTTATAAGGCTGTGGCCATGCATGCGGAGCATTTGAGCGGTACTGCGACATCCATGTCATTGACAATATTCGTAGGTAGTTGCGTTATTAGTAGCGGTGCGTAGTACGAATACAACACGCCACATGCTCTACCGCAAGCCATTCAAAATGAGCGGCACATTCTAATTTACAGCGACGATCGGCCTTCATCAACAAGGTTCCACAACTGCTCGCGCTGTGACACCCTCCCTTCGCCCTCTAGCTTCTCAAGAATCTGCTCCACGCCACTACACGCCGCTGGGTGAAGGCTCTCGGGCACATCTTTGTAAATCACCTTGACCAAGTCCATGGCCTTCCACGCCTGTGCAGACTCAGCATGCGGCCCCTTGGAGCGCAGCGTCTGCACCACCTGCTCCTCCCGCTGGCGACGGTGGGCGATGTACTCTGTCACCCTGGCTGGACCGTCCTCGATTACGGGGCCGTGGCCCGGGTAGGCTCGTCCGTGGAAGAGTAGCCGCATCTTCTCCAGACTGCGCAGGTAAACGGCCATATCCTCGAAGACGGCGGTGCCCTGTCCAAGGACATTGTCGGCAGTGAACATGGCGTCCTCCTCCTTCAACACAAAGACCATGTGGTCGGTCGTGTGACCGGGGGTATGCTCAGCTGTCAAGCTCGCGCCATCGACTGCGAAGGTCTGGCCGTGGACTATGGGTTCCTGGCCGGGCGCGGGCTCGTTCTTGAAGACGCGGGTCTGGGGCGACAGAGCCAGCAGGTCGGCGATGCCGCCGGTGTGGTCGTGGTGCCAGTGTGTGATGAGGGCCGACTCGACAGTGGCGTTCTCGCGCTCCAGCGTCGTCTTGACTGAGGCGATCCACGCGCTGCGGCCCTCGCCCGTGTCGATGAGAATGCGCCGCCGGCCGGTGCCGAGGAGATATGTGTTGGTGCCTTGCAGCGTGAACTTGCCTGGGTTGCCGCCGAGGATGCGGATGCAGGCTGGGCTGAGGCGCTCCACGGCAGGGAGGGCAACCAGCTGTGTTGCCATAGCAGTTGTTGGTGTTGGTGTTGTGTGAGTATTACTGTTGTTACTGGTACTTTCTCGGATGCGGGCGGAGAATCGGGACTCCCGGAGATGGAGGCCGAAAGAATGGGGCCGAAAGCCGGAGAGGATGTCGGTAGGTTGTGGCTTGTGCCGGAGGCAGTTGCGGTGAGCTGAGCTCGCTTCCTTGCGTAGTCTCGCAATAGCAGGATAGTTTGATGATGTAGTCTATAATACAGAACAAGGATGGGGCCAAGCTATATTTCTACGGTCAAGACTGCTTCTGCTGATGAGGTAAGTTGCCCGTCGATGGTGAATTGGAGTCCAGTTCTGGATCCGATGGCCGGCTTTCAATTGATGACGGGAGGGGAGCCTCGGCCCAAAAACTGAGTGTTCAGGCCACTCAGCGGTCGCTACAGTGGTGCCACCACTAATAAGGAGCCGCCTGTAGGTCAACCCCGAAGGAAACTGCCCGGGGTACTTCCTGTGGCGCAGTCCGGCAGGCTGGTAGCCACAGTGGATGTCAGCTGCTGGGCGCCAAAAAAAAAAAGTTGAGGTAAAGTGACGGTGCAGACCCCTTATCTTATCTCAGCCTCGCCTGCGCCATGCACCTCCGCCAACGAGGAGCGACAAGGCTGACGGTAAATCGTACATGCTTGTGGCGTCCCCCAGGTTGAGGTAATCACGAGAAATTGGCCCATCCTCCTTTGCCCAGCCATTCTTCTTTCTGTTCTCCATGCCGCCAGCTCAACCTGGTCTGTTGTCACTCTGAGCGAGGGCATCGTCAACTACTCGCGCTCCTTGTTTCGTTTCACGGCGCTTGTCTCGCTGTCTTTTGCCCAGACATCCGTTGCCGTTTGCGCTGGCTGAGGCCATCTTCCCAGACGCGGAGCTTCCCGCCCATTTCTTTAGGTCGATTCAAGGACTGTTCCATACAAGGTTTGTGCGCCTTTCTATGTGATCAACTATCTCCGTTTCCACTACTTCTATTACATCTCCGCAAAAGGCAGCTGAAAAACAAATCTAATTCATGCTTTAGTAGACTGAAGCATCCCTCCATTGCCATCCGGACTGCCACCCAATCGGCCGAAACCATAAACTGCGAATAAACTCTCGACCGTACCTCCGAGCCACCCTGCCATCCTCTTGAACATACTACAATAACGACACCCATATTGAAAACTTCTATTGATACACTACGCCTTACCAATCACCATCGACCTACCTAAACCGCTTCCTCTCCAACAACCACCAGCCATCTCCTCGCGGCCTTGCCCTCCTCCATCGTGGCGACCACCGACTCCAGTCGGGTTGTTCCCATCATGTCCGCCAGGCCTGTGACTCCTGCGTCGCCCAAGAACGTGAGAGTCAAGTCGCCTACTCCCGGAGCAGCAATGTTCGGCTGTGGTACGGTTGCCCCTGCTGGACGAGCTGCCAAGCCAAGCGTCACTCGAAACTGAAGCTCCCTTTTCTAATCCGCTTGCAGATCATGTTCAGCTTCTGCTTTCCCAGGGTCAAGACACAATGAATAGCTCGATTGCCCATTACAAGATGATATTGCGCGGGATCTTCGACTCGAGCGGAATCGTTCCCCAAACCTCGACGAGTCAAGAAGGACGGCCAATTACTTCTCTTACACCCAACTACCTGTGTCTACAATGCCCTACGACGGTGACGGAAGACGAGCGACTAAAACACGGAACCAAGAAATCACACCGCTTCTGTACGTGTAGAACTAAGGGGCTGCTGCCACTCCTACTTATTCCAATGCTAACACCTTGGTAGACGTAGATTCTCGCACCGGCGCTCTGTACTGCCAGGTTTGTGATGACTTTGTCTGGGACCCAACTTTAGACGAGCTACGGGTACGCAAAATAGGTACTGGTTCCTTCACAGCAAACCGCAAGAGGAAGCACGACGAGCTCTTCTCCGAGTCCGCCAAGGACATCAAGGATGACCCTCGGTACATCTCGACGAATACTACTTCCGCCTCCTGCCGGGCCAACGGTCTTCGAGGCATCTACAATGCCGGCGCAACTTGTTACCAAAACGTCGTGCTCCAGAGCTTCCTCCACAATCCTCTCCTCCGCAACTTCTACCTCAGCGATCTCCACCAAAGCAACGATTGCCAGGTCCCCCACTGTCTAAGTTGCGCCATGGATGACATGTTTCAAGATTTCTATGCCTTGGAGAACACCAACGGTTACACGGCTGCCAACATCCTCTCCGGATTCTGGATATCAGAAAAGAAGGCATTTGAGAATCTAGTAACCACTAGGGAGCAGGACGCCCACGAGTTCTTCCAGTTCCTAGCCGAGGAGCTCCATGAACGAAACGGGGATGGAAAGAAGCCCGAGACCGGATGTGAGCACAGCTGTGACTGCATCATCCATATGACGTTCTACGGAAAGATGCAGACGACAACGACGTGCCAGAACTGTGCGGGGACGAGCAATTCGGTGCAGTCATTCCTGGACCTCAGCTTGGGGCTCGAGACGCTGGTGCAAAAACGCATTAAGAGGACTGGCCAGAAGAAACCAGCTCTCACCCTGAAGGAGTGCCTGGACGAGGAGTACATTAAGTCTGACAAGTGCGAGTATCGGTGCCCTCACTGCAAGTCAGCGCAACAAGCCAGAAGGCATTCGAGTATCAAGAGACTTCCAAACGTTCTATCGGTGCAGCTCAAGGTAAGCGACATCCACCCTAGCTCGAGCACACTGCGAGAAACAGGGTGCATCCTTACGTGGCAGTACGTGAACGTGGCACTCATGTACTAACATCGATCAGCGATTCGAGTATAGGCAAGGTCGACATGATCGAGCAGCATCTAAGATCGACAACGCGGTGCGGTTTCCCCTACAACTCAACATGCTGCCCTACACGAACCGCGTGCGCAGTCGGGACAACCGCGAGAACCTCGAGCTGGAGCGGTCGTGCACCTACGATCTTCTCAGCGTGGTGGTTCACGTGGGCGAGATAGAGACTGGCCACTACGTGTCGTACTGCCGTGTTGGGGATCAAGTAAGTCAATAACCAAGAGTGAACCTTAAGCGTTACTTGATGAGTGTTTACTGATACTGCGGCGCAGTGGTTCAAGTTCAACGACCACAAAGTGGAGTTGGCGAGTCTGTCCGAGGTAATGGGTGCACAGGCGTATCTCCTCTTCTACATCATCCGCTCGCTGGCCTGAGTAACGGTTGGGAGTGTCGCGTAGTTGGCGCAGAAGATGAGGAAGACGAGATGAATATGATCAATGCTTTCAAGGGAAGAGGTGCTGAAACGATCAATCTTCCATAGTGGGAGAGGATTGAAACGACCGACTGCTTAAAGAGGAAGAGGGTTGAACAGGATCAACTGCTTAAAGAGGAAGATGGTTGAACATGATCAACTGCTTACATAGGAAGACCAGTCGAAGACAGGGAAGAAGAAGGGGCTGCAAAGAGCTTATCACAGTGTTGCGGGGGGGTCGAGTTCGACCACCTAGACAGGCGTTACAGGGTTTCTGGAGCATATACACTCGGGGACAGGGAAACACAGACACCCGGACTGGGATGCATTACTCGGCGTATAGCTTTATATGGAGCTTGGAATTGAGCTCGTGGCACTATCGTCCAAAGTTGCCCATCGTGCCATGCATCGTCCAACGTTGTGAATCGTATCAGTCACCGTCCCACGTCGCAGATCGTATCATTCCTCGTCCAATGTTGTGAAACGTGTCAGTCATCATCCCTTCTCTCCTTGGACAACGTCAACACACCGTCAAGAGTCCAACCGCCACGTCCAACTCGGACTCGAAAAGTTAGCGTAGCAGTAGTAGTGGTTACTCAGGCCCTCGTGGTACGGCTCAAACGTCGTAGCGCGCACGTTGAGCGACCGGTAAAGCTTCGTCACCAGCGGCGCCATCCGCTCGCCAGTGCAGACGATGACGCTGGGAGGAGAGGTTTGTGGGGGTTGCGGTTTGAGGAGCCAGCGGGCTGTGAGAGCAACTGGGACGGTGGTGATATCAGCAAAGCAGGCTAGGGGGGGGGAGATACAGACGGACATTTGGTCTGGCAGTCGTCTTCGAAGAATGGCGGGTCGATGATGACTCGGTCAACGCTGCCCCTTAGTGCGACTACACCCACATACACATTCACTCGTCAGCTTCTCGTGCCCAGCTCAGCCATGGAGGAACGGGACGTACGCGGTAACTTAAGTGGCTGTTGGAAGTCGTACATGACGAACTCGGGGAAGACGTCGAAGCGCGGGTCGTGCTCGAGGAGCACCAGTCTGGGGCGGATACTCAGCCGTCGCTACTCAAGTT
This sequence comes from Stylonectria norvegica, assembly GCA_014621405.1. Lineage (NCBI taxonomy): Eukaryota > Fungi > Ascomycota > Sordariomycetes > Hypocreales > Nectriaceae > Stylonectria > Stylonectria norvegica. Next base: position 23,037 of record JAANBC010000006.1, on the reverse strand, counting down.
AGACTGCTGGATAGATAGCAAGGCTACGGAAAAGACGGACAACCCGGTTCTTGAGAGCGATGAAGACGCTCGGCGTGGAGAGCACAGCGATGGTAGTCTGCGGCGTCGCATCCTCCAGCAGCGCATCGGCGAGAATCAATGCGCTTTCATCCGAGTACTACACCACCACCATTCACCCTTCCCATCAGCCTCGTCGTCACATCGCATAGCCAGCCTTGCACGCATACGCACCCAGAACTGGCTCTCGCCCCAATCCTCGGCAAAAGCCGCCATGCTCAGGTCGGGCTGCTCGTGCTCGTCTGGCGTCGTCGCATCGCGAAGCTGCTCGAAGCGCTGTTGGTGCGCTTCCTGGTCGGCGTGGAATGAGGCCAGCGCTGCTAAAGCGTGGGGTGAGAGGACGCTTGGGGGGAGGGGGAGGTGGTTAGCAGGGGGTGGCTTTGGGGGAGAGAGCCAGCAGAGTGGTTAGAGAGAGGATGAGGCTTGGAGTTGGATCAAAGAATGAGGTTTGGAGTTGAAGAAAGAATGAGACTTGGGGAGAGAGATAACGAGGCTTGGAAGTCGAACAAGGAATTGTTCACATGGATTCGGGGTCGGAGTCGGAGTCGGAGTCGGAGTCTAGCATCATGGCGGGTGGTGAGTAAGGTGAGGGTGGTGATGGTGATGGTGGTGGTGATGGTGAAGAGTGGTGTTTGGTGGGGGAAGGCTGAGAATAAGAATATATATTTGCCCCTCCACCGACAAGACTGACTTACACCAGCGTCATCACCCCAACATAAGTAGATACCAGAGGTTGCACGACACAACACAATGCAACATGACACGATACGACACCACATACAGCTTGTTACCCAGCATGACAGCCATTCCCACACGAGCTAACCACCGCCTCAAGGTTCCCAGGTGAACGAAGGAAAATCCTGTACAATTCTCGTACTCTCTCTTCGTCTCCTCTACCACCTTCTATGCCGTCCTATATACACACACTCCTCAAGTCATCCGCCCAGCCAGGCCCGACCACAGCTCAACTCCCATGCGAATTCTTTACAACTCATCCAATACGTGGATGTACTTCTTTTCTTCCCGCTTCTCCTTGTCTGTCGCTGGTGGCAGGTCGTAGTAATTCTGGGATCGGTATCCTTGCTATAACGCAACAATAGTTAGTCGGGCGCGCGCTCTCGTGTAAGAAAAGGGAACGGTCACGTACCAGGTAGTGATATGTGAAGTTGGCGATATCGCTGGGCTCGATGCCTAGGTCTTTGAACGTCTTGGCTTCGGGATCAATCACTTGGTCCATGAACTCGCGCTCAACCTCGTCGGCAGACATTGTGTGCCACCAGAGGAGCTGGTTCAACAGTTTAGCTGCCGGTTTGAGGAACACCTTGGGCACATTGATGTGTCGCCGCGTCTTGTAGATCTCCTTGTCCACCATAGTCGCAATCTGGGCCATGCTGTACTTGATGGGTCCGTAGAGCTCGTATGTCTGGCCGACAGACGAGTCATCGTAGAAGATCTGCTCCAGCGCTGCACCCACGTCGATAGACTGCTCGAGTCAGTTTGACCGTCTCAACTCAAACACACGTCATGATATCCTGTGACTTACGTGAACAGGCCAGAACTTCTGCTGCATGTTATTCGACGTGAAGATGTTGGTGGCACCCGCAAGCTTCAGGAGGAGGTTGTCCTCGAACCCAAAGATGGGCGCCGGTCGCACCAGGGTCGTCTCGGGGAAGACACTCCGGGCAATCTGCTCAGCTCGTCCCTGGTTTTCAAGTCAGAAACCGTACTTGTCGACCTCAGATCTCCACTAACCTTGGTGGCATAGAACTCCGACTTGGACTCGGGGTCCGCGTTGTGCGACGACACGTGAATGTACCGGTCGACGTCGTATTTTGCGACAGCCTCGATAATCCGCTCTGTTCCCTCGACGTGGACGTCCTCCAGCGAAAAGTTCCTATTGCTTCTTTAGCCCTGGTAGTCATCCGGTCTGCCGAGAGTGGTATCGTACTTGGTAGGGTAGTCTCGGCCGATCAGGTTATAGACGACATCCGAGTGTCGAACGCTAGCTTCGATCGATGCAGTGTTGTGAAGGTCGTATTCCTGGTCAATGTTAGGGTAAGACTCCCATTGAAGAGAAGGACGATACATACCACGAAGACGATACGACCCAGATCTCCAGTAACCTTGAGATGACGCTTGGTCATTTCCTCGCGGAACGGAATGACAACAGTACAGCCCTGACGAGCTACATAACATCCGTCAGCTTCCCACGTCCCCCTCCAACTTTAAGACCAATGCTCACCAAGTCGGTTGACGATGTACCGTCCCAATTGGCCCGTTGCGCCAAATACCGTCGCCGTGTGGCCTAATTCTCGTCGTCAGCGTCGTTCGAGAGCTTCGGGATCAGTCTCCGTACCTCCAAGGGATGATCTGAATCGCACAAACCGTCAGCACCAGCACCGTATAACCAATGGGGAGCATGTCGACTTACCGGCCACCCTCAACTCGGAGGATGGGCTTGCCGGTCCGGGTAATGGCAATGTCGGAGAGTAGGCGGCGACCGGCGACGTTGTAGGCGACCTTGCGGGCCGACCGCGCAGCAGCCAGAGGCGAAGACATGTTTGCGAGAGTCAGGAGTGAGCAGGAACGCTGCGGTCGCTCCCAATTGGCCTTGGATCTTCTCGCGGCAGTGGTGTTTAGGTGATGCCGGGGTGAAGATGGAGGTCCAGCCTCGGGGACGCTAGTGCTAGATTCACGTGCAACGTCACGAGATATCTACGGCACTTCATTGGCAGCTCACCTGTCCCCAAGGTGAGGCACAGGTACCTACAGCTATAGTGGTCCGTGCTCTTAAAGGTTGCGAGGCTAGGCTGCCTGGCAGCCGCGTTGACGAGCGCTCTCCAACGTAAACGTCAACCTCATCTCAAACTCCATTCTCACCACCAACCAAGCCGATCCATCCCGACTCCTCCCGCTTTCAAGCCCCGTGACTACGAAACTCGACGACCTCGCTCACTCAGCTACGGCTCTGTGTCCCTCTTCCTGGACCCCCGCCAATCCCGACCCTCCAAGCCCCCAAGGCGCACGCCAAGATGAACGTCGATACCATCTCCGACTTCCTCGCCGAGCAGCGCGACGAAGCTCCCGAGGAGCTGCAGCCCCTCATCCTCGACTTCGAGAACTTCTGGGAGCGAAAGCTCTGGCACCAGCTCACCAATGCCCTCGTCGAGTTCTTCAGCGCCCCCGGGAGCGCTCCCCAACGCCTGCCCTTCTACCGCGTCTTCGTCCTCAAGTTCGCCGACAAGATCAACCAGCTGAAACTCGTTGACCTGGCATTAAAGGCCGCGACCGAGTGTGAAGGTGCGTTTCCAATGTCGGAGGGCCGCATATAGGTCGTTCGTCAGCTAGCTGCTAACACCAGATCCGTATTAGATGATGAAGAGCGCTTGGCCTTCCTCCAAGTCGTTGCCAAGAAGGTCAACAACGAGAACTCACGGGACGCCAGCGTATTCGCCTCAGTAGCAGTTGCTCGAGTGAAGCTAGATGTTGGAGACCTCGAAGGCGCAAGAGAAGATCTAGATGCCGCCGAGAAGATCCTCGATTCGTTCGACTCGGTAGAGACGATTGTCCACGCCGCCTTCTACGATGCGAACGCAAGCTACTATCAGGTAGCCCCTCCTCCCCCCAACCCCGTCTACACGCCTCATCCACTAACACTCCCCCCTTCCAGCGCAAGATGGACTTTGCCAACTACTACCGCACCGCCCTCCTCTACCTCGCCTGTATCGATCTGGCCTCCCTCTCGCCCGACGAGCGCCACAAGCGAGCCTACCACCTGAGCGTCGCCGCGCTCGTCTCCAACACCACGCACAACTTTGGCGAGCTGCTACTACACCCCATTCTCGACGCCCTGGCCAAGAGCGAGGACCATTCGTGGCTACGCGACCTTCTCTTCGCCTTCAACCGCGGCGACCTGGCTGGCTACGACGCCCTATCCAACCGCATCGCGTCCAACAAGCTCCTGAACGAGCACGCCGTCCACCTCCGCCAGAAGATCTACCTCGCTGCCCTCACCGAGGCTGTTTTCCGCCGCCCACCCCACGACCGCGCCATGACCTTCACCACCATCGCCACCGAGACAAAGGTCCGCCCCGAGGAGATCGAGCACCTCATCATGAAGGCCCTGAGCCTGGGCCTGCTGCGCGGCACCATCGACCAAGTCGACGAGATCGCCCAGATCACCTGGGTTCAGCCCAAGGTCCTGGACATGAAGCAGATCGCCAACATGCGCCAGCGTCTGCTCGACTGGGACTCAAGCGTCAACCAGCTGGGCAACTGGATCGAGACGGCCGGCAAGGATGTCTGGGCGGCGTAGGAAGCCTCCGTCATCTGACGAGATGGGGGATGCGGCGCCGGGGCAGTGTAGACAAAAACCAGGTACGGTCATGTACAATAAGAATAATTCTGAGCACGGTAGACGGGCAGTAGTAGACGCGTTTTGTCGAGGGCAGTGCCGTCTGCCCGAGAAGAGACAGACGAGTGACTATTCATTTTCCATGTTTTCTTGGCCTTGTGGTCGCTTTCGCTGCAAACCCAGTTTATCTGGCTTTGACTTTTCAGTTTTGTCGGTTCTATAAGTTACAATGCTGCGGTTATAACGCTGCGTCGTACCGCTGTAATCCACCATATTTTCTTTTCCTTCCGTTAACGTACATATGCAACCCCCTTTTACGTCTGGACCGTCCCAAACACATTGATCATACCCACCAGCCACGCCGGCCACCACAAGCACCATACGACGACGGGCGTATACATTCCCCACACATTCCACCCAAAGCTCGCCTCACGCAGAATATCCCCCACGCCCACGCCCCAAACCTGCGCGGCCGTATACACCACCATAGGCGGGGCCACGACGTTGAGCATACCGGCCAGCGTCCACCGCAGCGCGGGGCTCGCAACGGGCCGCACAAACGTCAGCGGGCTGGCCAGCAGGCCGACCAGGAAGGCGAGTGAGAAGTTGAGTGTCGCGAGCGTCGAGAGCGCCATGCCCAGGACGAGGAGCGAGAAGGACTTGGTGAGTTGGAAGTGCTGGGCTGTGAGGGGCTTGTGGAGGCTGGTGAGGAGGCGGGAGATGAGGAGGGGGGTGAGAGCGGAGATGAGGGAGAAGATGGCGAAGGCGGGGGGAGAGCATCTGGGATGAGTTTGTTAGCAGGAAAGGAGGGAAAGATTGGTGGTGGAAAGGGGGGTTGGTAGACTTACGTTGGCGGGGAGGTGGTTGAAGATGTATAGAGGCACCACGGAGAGGGAATGGCAGAGCGCGACGACTCCCAAGGGGAGAAACACATCTCGTCCTCCTCCACCACTCTTCTTCGACGCCACCATGGCCAGAGACTGCGTCTTCTCCTTCTTTGCCTTCTTCTCCGTTTCCTTTGTCTTCTCCTTCTTCTCCGGTGCGTCATCTTCGCTGGCCCTCTGCCCGCTCTTAACCCACAGGAAGATAGCCATAATGGTGAAGTTGGCGGCCAACAGCATAGCGCTGGGCAGGTACGTGCCGATACTAACAAAGCGGTCCGGGTGCATCAGCAGGTAAAAGAAGAAGCTCTGGTGCAGATGCTCGAGCAGGTTATTGAGACTGCGGAACGAGCCCTCGACCAGCCGGCCCATGGCCATCTCATCCTGCCAGCCGGAGCCGTAGGGCTGTAGCGTCACGGCGTCGACATGGTAGGGGATGAAGCTGCTGTGCGCGCCGGCCGCGTACCCCAAACCCTGGTTCAGCATGCCGCGTAGCATCGTCTGCAGCCGGTCCTGGTAGCTGTTCGTGTGGTGCATCATGTGCTGGATCGACGTGCCCATGCCCATCTGGCCGCTGGCGATGTTGACGATGGAGTTGATGAGGTCGAGGTTGGGGAGCTGCCCGTTGACGCCGTCGTAAATGATGTGTACCTCCTTGAAGTGCTCTTCCTGCGGGTAGTCGATGGCGATGGCGCCTTGAAGAGCGCCCGACTTGAGAGGGAGGGGGGCGACGAGGTCGACGTTGTGAGCGTCGTGGTAAGCATCGACCCAGGCTTGAGTGCCGGTCTTGCTGTCCGGGGGCACGAGCAGGATAATGTCCTTGGACCAGAGGGACCAGCCTAGATATCGTTGTTAGTTCCGGTCATGGTACAAACTCCCAGGACGGGTATAAAGACTGGCACGTACGCTTGAAGTACCGGATCAGGCTCAACGCCAGGGCCACGCCATTGCGATTGAGCTGCTCCTCGACGTTCTTCCACGCGGCGACCAAGACGATTGCTTCGGTAGCGTCACCCCGCGGGGCCTGCAAGATAGCGTAGATGTTCTGGCCTGTGTATACCTCGCCGGCCGAGTGATACGTGTAGTTCTGTCGTCCGACCTTGAGCCCCACACCCGTCAAAAGCTTCTCGAGCTCATCGTTGATGCTGCCACGGCGTCAGCTTTCACCCCACGCAGGCCAGTCGGTTGTTGACGTACGCATAGTTATCCCGGCCGGCCAGCTCGTCCACCTCGTGGCGGTAGGCGCGCAGCACGTTCTGCTCACTACCGCCAAAGTACGTGTGGACCTGGCCGGGCAGCAGGGCGTTCTCCGAGATGTATGTTCGGCGGGAGTATTCGTTGAGCGGCAGGAGGAAGAGCCAGACGACGCCGACGGCGATGCAGAGGAAGGACAGGTAAGGGGGCAGCTTGAGCATGCGCGGGTCGCGCCGCAGCGAGAGCGCCGAGGCTGCGAGGGACGGGGTACGTTAGTTTTTGGTCATAATCTCGTCGAATATCTCGCAAAGGGGGCTTACAGAGAAGTCGCGGCATAGTGACAGGCCTCTTGCGCGACAGGCGACGAGTTCCGATGCGAGAGACGTCGCTGATGTTTCGTGGAGTTGACAGTTGTAAGAGTGTATATATGCATGTGCAGGGGAAGTGCAGCTACCGGGGCCATGGCAACCGAAGGTTGGAGGGAAATCCTCGCCCATAAAGACCAGCACGGCATAAGCGGTACTTGCTGTCTCGTTATAATTCATGTTCACTGCCGGCTTTGGTCTATCTGCTCTGCATTTCTAAACTCTGAGTTTTGCCATTATTCTCAAATCGAGATACGAAACTAAGTTGGTACTCCTCATGAATACCATGTTCAGCATAGCGCGAGTGCTACACCACAGCCCTTCCTCCATCCCATCTTTTATTACCGACCCGGCTACTAAACAAAATCCCAATCTCAATGCAGCTTCTATAATACAAGATAATTGCCGTGTCTTTATCCCAAGGCGGCCTTGACTCAAGGCCCAAGTCGCTGTGTTGTTCCGACGAGTTCCGTCGACACGCTACCGCCGGCGCGGTTGCTCGTGGGCAACACGCCGAATCGGCCGTACGTCTTCTGGTCCACGCTGACGTAGTGAGGGAGGATGGCGAGCAGGTTAAGGCGCGATTCTATCCAGCGCAGTGCCCACTCAGGAGGAGCAAGGAACTTGACATATCCGAAACCGGCTAGACATCGCGGATTAGTATAGTCATTGTAGCAGTCTCGACATATGATGGGAGTTCGTACCGACGTATCCAACGCCTACACCACAAAGATGGCCGAGAAGACTGGTGTTCGGGATCAAAGCTGCCGTGACCAAGATCATCGCCAGCGGGGTCGTCCAGGTCGGGATATGGTGTGTCGCGATGACGAAATAAGGATTCGTTTTGTATGTTCGGATAGATTCCATTCCCAACAGTAGAAACACCCACATACTACCACCATACTGTCAGCCTCGGCCCATGGCTACGACATTTCTCAGGGGGGTTCTTACCTGGCGCCCATGACTGCGTTGTTCCCCCGGAATATGACCCTCTCGATTATAACATATAGAACGGCCGGAATAGTCGTCAATGCTAAAAACCCGTTAGCAGAGGATTTGTGTCAAGGCTCGTGATCGCGGTTCCTCCTTACGTCCAAAGAATAATGCCAGTGATGTCAAAGTCCCGTACTCCGCCTCGAACCGCTCCATCAACGGCGTCAACGCCAGCAAATTAAGAAGCGCATGTATAACGTTCAAGTGTATCAGGGGAAAGGTCGATAGTCGGTACGCTGGGGTCCCAATATTAGCACGTCTAGATTCCCAGCTGCTGTCGCGCGCAGGCAGAACTCACCTGCTGTGAAGCTAATCTGATCGGGGATCAGAGCTCCCCATGCCCTCAGGTCCCACACCGACTGAAGCCCCGCCAGCCATAGGGCAATGATGATCAGGACAATTGCGCGGGTAAATAGAGGGAGTCGTGAGATGTAAGATCGGGCTCGGAGAGTGCTGAAGTTCTGGACGCTGGGCATGTCTGGTCGTTGCGGACTGCTCGGGGCAGCCGGGAGGTCCTTTTGGACGGCAGAAGTAGGGAGAAAGGAGTGACTAAGACACTGAAAAGGAGAGTCAAACAGAAAATCTTGAAGGGCGATCCGTTCACGCCGACACTCTGGTATGAACTGTGAAGGGGCCTGTCGCGTCGTCTAATTGAAGAAGGGTTGCAGCTTGACGATGGTCCAGGGATTCATATGGACAGATAGCATAAAGTGGCTGTCTTATCACCATGTGACCTGTCAAGCCGCGAATTGAGCGCCACAGAGGACCACCCCGATGTTCCAGAATCCTAAAATCACCTTACCCAGCTTGACAGTTTGGCAGCGTTTGTATCACGTCGGAGCTTATCCTAATATTATAATACTCGTAGAGCCGTAGGAACACACAGGTCCAGATGTGCTTAATCAGAGACTTGAACAAAGACTAAGGCCTGAAGCATATCGACCGCGACATTCATAGCATCTTTTACCGAAGAGATTAACCGAAAATAAAGACTTTCAGCAGTCTAATCACGAGCAGCAATATCTGAGGTGTTTTGAACTTTTTTTTTTTGTCTTGTACAAGCTATGAAATCATGGGCTCCTTCCTACAGTGTAAAGTGAAACATGGGACTATGACAGTGCGAAGCCAAAACCAGATACAATCATTCAGCCCCTCTACTGTCCGCTCTCAAACCTAGGAGCATGCAGGATATACGCCGTTGTGCGATACGATCTCATTCCTCGTCTTGTTCCCTCCGCGAAATTTGTCGATCTGTTTATTTCTTGGCGGCGGCGGTGTTCTTGGCCATGGTGTTAAGGGCGCTGCCGTTCTTGAACCACTCGATCTGGGCCTCGTTGTAGGTGTGGGACAGGGGGATGTTGAAGGCCTTGCCATCCTTGGGGTGGACGACCAGGGTGATGGGCTTTCCAACAGCAAGCTCGGTGCAGAGGATGTCGAGCTTGTCGGTGGGCTTGATCTTCTCGTAGTCGGCGGGATCGGTGAAGGTCAAGGGCAGCATACCCTGCTTCTTCAAGTTGGTCTCGTGGATACGGGCGAACGATCGGGTGATGATGGCCAGGCCACCGAGATGACGGGGCTCGAGAGCGGCATGCTCTCGGGAGCTGCCCTCACCGTAGTTCCAGTCACCGACGACGACCCACTGGATACCCTTGGACTTGTAGTCACGGGCGACGGCCGGGACAGCATCCCACTCGCCGTTGGTGTAGTTCTGGACCTTGTTGGCCTCGCCGTTGGCCTCGTTGGTGGCACCGATCAACATGTTGTTGGAGATGTTGTCGAGATGGCCACGGTACTTGAGCCAGGGACCAGCCATGGAGATGTGATCAGTGGTGGTCTTGCCCTTGCACTTGATAAGGATGGGGAGGTTGGTAGCATCCTTGCCGTCCCAGGCGCTGAAGGGAGAGAGAACCTGGAGACGATCGGAAGTGGGGGAAACCTGGACGCTGACGGCAGAGCGCTCTGCGGGGGGGGCCTGGTAGGTGTCGTTACCAGGGTCGTATCCTCGGGTGGGGAGACCGTTGTCGATAGGAGGAGGCGAGAGCTTGAACTCCTTGCCGTTCTTATCCTTGAGGGTGTCGGTAAGGGGGTTGAAGTGAAGGGAGCCAGCAATGGTCATGGCGACAACCATATCGGGAGAAGCGACGAAAGAGTGGGTGGCGGGGTTGCCATCGTTTCGGCCAGTGAAGTTACGGTTGTAGGATGAGATGATGGAGTTGGCAGTTCCCTTGGGGACGTCCTTGCGGTCCCACTGACCGATGCAGGGGCCACAGGCGTTGGCGAGAACGACACCACCAAACTCCTCAAAGGTCTGGAGCTGACCGTCGCGGGCAATGGTGGCACGAATCTGCTCAGATCCAGGGGTGACGGTGAAGAGGGCCTTGGCCTTGATGCCGTGGTCGAGGGCATCACGAGCGATGGCGGCGGCGCGGGACATATCCTCGTACGAAGAGTTGGTGCAAGAGCCGATAAGGCCAACCTTGAGCTCCTCGGGCCAGTTGTTCTCCTTGACAGCCTGGCTGAACTTGGAGATGGGGGTTCCCAGATCGGGGGTGAAGGGACCGTTGATATGTGGCTCGAGCTCGCTCAGGTTGATCTCGATCAGCTGGTCGTACTCGGCGCCCTTGTCCTCGCGGAGCTCGACGGCGTACTTGCGAGCGAAGTCACCGATGGCAGTTCGCTTGGTGGCCGCAAGGTAATCGTACATGCGGTCGTTGAAGGGGAAGACGGAGGTGGTGGCACCAATCTCGGCACCTGATTTACCATGTTAGCCTTGACAATTGACGGGTTTCACGCCAGAAAAGTACATACCCATGTTGCAAATGGTACCCATGCCAGTGGCAGAGATACCGTTAACACCATCACCGTGGTACTCAACAATGGCACCAGTGCCACCCTTGACAGTGAGGATATCGGCAACCTTCAGAATGATGTCTGCCAAGATGTTAGTATTCGGAAAAGCGGGTCAAGATAAAGCGGAGATGCGTACCCTTGGGCGAGGCCCAGCCGGAGAGCTTGCCAGTCAGCTTCACGCCGATGACATTGGGGGCCTTGAGCTCCCAGGGGAGGTTGGCCATGACGTCGACAGCATCGGCACCACCGACACCGATAGCAGCCATACCGAGACCACCACCGTTGGGGGTGTGCGAATCAGTACCAATGAGGAGACCACCGGGGAAAGCGTAGTTTTCGAGGAGAATCTGGTGGATGATACCAGATCCGGGGCGCCAGAAACCGATGTTGTACTTGGCGCAAGCAGAGGCAAGGAAATCGTAGACCTCCTTGTTGATGCTGACAGCGCGAGCCAAATCCTTGGCACCACCGACCTGGGCCTCGATCAAATGATCGCAGTGGACCGTGGTGGGGTTGGCGACGGAATCCATGCCGGCCGACATAAACTGGAGGATGGCCATCTGAGCGGTGGCATCCTGGCAGGCGACTCGGTCAGGGCGCAGCTTGAGGTAAGACTGGCCACGGACAATCTCCTGGTTATGAGGGTCATCAAGATGGGAGTAAAGAATCTTCTCGGCGTAGGTCAGGGGGCGCTGAAGACGGGCGCGGACGATGGCGAGGTTCTCCGACATCTTCTTGTAGTTGATGAAGTTGTTGGCCTCCCAGTTGTTCTGCTGGACCTGTTTGTGAGAGCGCGAGTCAGCCAATTGAGCTCGGATGAAGCTGCCATTGAGCAAGCTGTGCGATGCGCCAGATTGTGCAGCCCGGTGATGCCGGCTAAGCCACTCGTTGAGATGATCTTCGAGAAGGCCAGCGCAGCATCGCCAAGCAAGCAATCCGGCTCATGCGCGCCCAACCTCGGCATTGCAGCTGCTGCCGCTTCGGTCTGAAAACTGCTTACCTTTTGGTCCAGAGGATGGTCGCCAACGGTGGCCATGCGGCGGATGCCCATGGCAGCACTGCCGAGGGCGCGGCCCCGGGCAACACGGCCCAAAGCCTGTCGTGAAGCAAGCATGATGATGATGGTGTTGAAGGGCGTGCAGAGGGGAGAGGGTCTGGGTATCACTAGGGCAAGAACACGCGCAGACGAAAGAGGAGGCCCAGCAGCAACGCGCGGGGATGGATGGATTATAAAGGAAGAAGGAAAAAAGGATGCTCTGGAGAGGTGGAGGAGAGGTGTTTTACGCCGTATTTTACGCCCGGGGCCGCCAGCCGATACGTATATAATTCCACGGCAAAAACAAGAGTGCCAGCACCCCGGAGCAGCAGCCCAGAGCGTAAGGTACCTTACCTTTAGACAGACCTTGGCTCACAGCGACGGCAACAGCGAGAGAGTGGAGCACCTTCCCCCCGTCTGCAGCCCGTGAGGAGCAACGAGGAGCAAGGAGGGGACGGCAAACCGTGGCCCACTGGTTGATGCCAGCCAATCAGAGTCGTCGAGAAAATAATCCGTACCTCCCTTTCGTCATTGCAGTAACCGAAAACCTCCACTCTGCCGAGGACCAGCCCCAAGCCAGGCCAGAGCCTATGTTGCTTGAGTGCGGGCGGCTTATCTGCGCACTGTGTTATCTATGGCTGATGGTTAAAGCCCCATGCCCCTCCAAGGTTTTATCGGCATCGTGTGAGTGTCAAATTGATCATTGGATCCTGCTGTTGGTACAGAGTACTAGACCAGCAGCCCAACTTCATCCACCAGGCATGACAACAGTGAGGTGGTCGCCATCACCGACTACATCATGCAAGCGAGCCTTGCTGGTTATTACATGTACAAGAAGAACAAAGAGGCTATCATGCTGGGGTCTATTCCCGTTCCCAATGGGTTCTCCAATTGGCGCTCTCCCCATCTCGCTGCCGCGGCTGCCAAAGACTGCTGCTTGCGTCAGAACATCCAGGATGCAGTTCCTCATGCCCAGGCCCCCAGTGCCCGTGGCGTCTGCCAGGTACTGTACCCAGGACCCCCATGGATGGCCCGACAACTGCAGCTCGCGCAGCGTAGAACTTCCGTGCTAGGCTCCTTCGTACAGTGCGCGCGGGTGAGCATGTGAGGCACAGCCACACTTTCCATGGATGCCTCCAGCGCTTGAGCGGCCTTGCACCGATGGACAAAGCTCCCATCGCCGAATGTTCCCCCGGATACCGACCGGATATGTCCCCTCGCTCGGCCCCAAGCTTCGACTTTACGAGCCCCGGCTCACAGTCGGCACCAGCTTTCGGCTGAGACGTCCAAGGTGCCATTGTTCCGCCGTGGCACTATCAACATCGCCTTGAGCATTATCTAGCTGACGATTGCATCAACCGCTTAATATGCCTGATGCTGTTTACACGTACGAACAATTACATGCGGTTGCAATATGGAATAGAAATCTTCGTGCAAGCATGTCCTTGTTGGTATGGATGGAACATGTAGTTGACCAGCCGTCCAATGGTTGCCAATCCCACGTAATGTATTGGTTCACCAGACAACATCCAATAGCATCCGCTTCTCCTCTAAACAATGGATCCCTTACATTCTCCAAACCTCATAACCCTCCAGCAACCTCCACCCAAGACCGTCACGGTCTCACCGGATAGAGCTCGGCATTCACCTCTCCAAATCCTGGTTCTCTTTTTCCAGCCTCTGTCCATTGTGAGGCCCCACTCTAATTACTGGGCTACATGTACACGCTGAAACCCGCAGCGCTGGTCCGGGGGGGACGGAGGGAAAATTACCTCACTCTTTTTCGGCGCCGAACAGGCTTAGCGCACCAGGCCTGGACTCTCCAACGTCTCCATTCAAGAAATTTTCGCTCGCCTGGAGACCGTCTGTTAACCTCGGACCAGCGGCGTTGGCTTCGGTCGCCGGATGTGGCGCTCGCAAATGCGAGGCTCCGAGGCGTGAGGCTCGGTCCCCGAATTTTTCCAGGGTTGAGCTGCTCTGATACGCGACGGCAACACCTTGGTCCCCGTTCTTCTGCGAAAGGGCCATGTTGCCTCATGGTTCGTGTTCCTTATGCTGTCCAATAGCAGTGATTGCAATTACCTACTCTTACCGACGCTCCTGGTCCTCTTCATCCTCGGTTTCAGCCGCATCCTGGCCCGAACGACGGTCCAGCTTTTCATCTTCCGTCTCCAACTCTCCAGCTGGTCTGCCGCTGACTGATTTCTCCTTGAACATAATTGAGCCCAGTCTCCAAATAATTAACGCGTACTCACTCCACCCTTTTCGAGATCCAACCCAAACCCCCTGGCAGTTCATGTCAAGAAATCACATTTCGTCAATGCTACGTACCATCTTTGAATATGTCTCCTCCACTGCATCCACATGTCAAACCCCCCACTTTCCGAATCTCCAACAGGCCTGTGGCTGCTAGCTCGTGTGGCTGACGGGAGCCCCAGTTCCTCGTGGCGCATCGCCCTGGCTTCCCCGCACGCTAACCGCACTTGTCCGTACCTAATCTAATCGCACTGTCTCCACCAAAAAAAAAACGAGATGCTGCAAACTTCAGTTGGCAGTCCACAACCAGCCAACTTGCGCCTCCTCCGCTCAGACCCTTGCATCATCGTCGTGACTTAGCAAGACTACCTACCTTCAGTACTCCCAGTATTATTCGACATATTTTAAGGGTACCCAGCTCATCCTCGAAACCACCGCCGTCATGACCAACGATCGCACAGTCACCAAGACGAGGAACAAGACGAGGTAACTGCCACTGGTACAGCCCGCCAACAAAATATGTCGAACTAATACGTCACATCTAGGGATGTTGATCAAATCAAGGAAGACCTCGCCTCCCCCAGGCATCTCGCCGAGTTCCAGAGCATCAAAGCCCCCGAAGACCTCCCCGATCTCGGTCGAAACTACTGTAAAGAATGCGCCAGGTGGTTCGAGTCCGATATCAACCTCGTTGCGCATACTCGCGGGAAGCCCCACAAGCGCATGTTCGTAAATCATTGCATTAGGGTATCTAGGGATGCCCTACACCGGAGCCTGTGCTAACTCCTCTCTTCAGGCTGAAGGCACTTCGCGAAGCAGACATTCCTGACGCTGCTGTCGGGCTCCGAACGCCCCAACTCCACGTGCATCAAAATGGCACCCGCGTCGCCCCTGACGTAGAAAACGACGTCGAGATGGCTACCTGAGGCTTCATAGTCATCTATAGGTAGATGCTTGCAGGCAAGCGAGGCGCACGACTTCCGCAGTTGAATACCGGGTTGCACTAGACTAGCGGAGACATGGCCGTCTAGGATGTATTGTTGGACTTTTACTTCTCGTCAATGTCTTCACCTTACTGAACCACCACGAGGTCTCGCCCTGGCCAACCCGCTAGGCCGGCCGCGAGTACCACGAGGGTTGGATGTGCCTCTGCTGGACGTGCCGCGGGTCGCAGGGACGCGTGACTGACGAGTCTCTGGTGTAGCGAATTTCGAGCTCGTTCTGGATGCGGTGGGAGGGTTCTCAACAAAGGATGTATCCGTGGTCCTATTAAACGGTTAGCCCAAGAAACGGGACTATGGTCCTTGATAGGCGGCTAGGGGGGCTTGCATGAAGGTTGCCTCGGCGTCATGATCTTGTCGCGATGGACGAGCTGGCTGGTCGTCTTGGGGTCTCTCTCGACGAAATGACTCTGAAACAGGACCCTAGATACCGCGGTTAGGGTAAATCCAGTAGTTATTAATGGTAGTGAGACGCGTGAATGTAGATACCTCTGGGAAATCGACACAAAAAGCGTTCATATTCAATCCATACAGAAAGCTAGCAAACGACTCGCTGAACCGAGCTAAACTCTCGTGCATGAGCTGAAAGTGCATCATGTTCGCCTCTAGATCGGCCATGGCATCCGACAATTCGGCGAAGGCCGGCTCAAAGGTGTTCAGTGGAAAGGGCGCATCGCCGTCGCCGGCGCTACGTGCCGAGTCGCGAAAGGATGATCGCGATGATGGACGGAGCGGGGTGGTGGGACGCGACGTGCGGGAGTGGGAGCGGGAGTTGGAGCGCTTGCCACTGGATTCGTCGAGGGTGCCAGACATTTCGTAGGTATTGAATGGAAGGCCAATTGCGGCTGGTACGTGTTGTCGCTATGTATATATCGTGGTATGCGTCGCGAAAGCAGGGCGAATGTAGAAGTGGTGTTTTCGCTGGTGTTTTGTCGTTGTCGAGTTAGAGCTGGTCGCGCCGGTAGACGTCAACAAATGGTGGGGGCCCCGCATCCGTTCTCAGGTGGCACGTGAGAGCATGGTCTGGACGACTTGTACGAAGTACAACTTTACAAGCTCACCCTGAGCCACTCACTCACCTTCTATCATGGATTCTAGAAGTCTCCCCACCACTTCTGCCGCACTATCTCCATCTTCAACTCTTCAGTATGCGCATCCATAAAGCCGACCAATCTGTCTTGCCACCACTGCTGAGTACGGTTGCCATACCTTGCGGCTGTATATTCCCAGTAGGACGGATACCACCCTGAAAATTCCCAGTCGATGATGCCAACAACCTGCGTCCCACGAAGCAAAATATTGCAAGGGTTCAAATCACCATGTGTAAATACGGGAGGTGGCCACGGTCCATTCTGTTTGGTGATCATATGTTCGATATCTTTATAGTCTTTCTCGCCCTTACGGTCAGGATAATCTTCGACTTGGAACCCATCACGGAGCCAGCGATGGAAGTCTTGAATGGTCTGAAAAGGGCCGAATCGGGGTCTCGCATGAGGAATGCGAGAGTCGTACAAGGAACCGTTGACACAACTCCCGACTTTCATGTCAGTTGGCTTCAGTGATCTCAGCTCTTCTAATATATGGCGAAGCTGAGCGAGTACGGTGTCGCGATCAATCTCAGACAAGGTCATCCATGTTTTGGCGAGGACACAGCCTTGTATGCGCTCCATCACGATGTAGGCGCGGTTATTGTGGATGAAGGAGCAGTGCACTCGCGGAACAGGAATAGACGTGTTTGTGGAAATGAATTGCATTGTGGCGGCCTCAGTGAGATGAACCCAAGGACCAGTCTTGACAATAAGATTCCGAGAGATTGGACGGACGAAGCCATCCAGCTTGTAGCAACGCGCTGTTGTCCGCAGCGCGAGGCGGGTCAAAAGGCGACGAAGACGGGTGTTTTTTATAGCCATGTGCTCAGTACCCTCATGCTGAGTTAGCGTATTGTCGATGGGTGGTGTGTATTGCATGGTCATCATGGCATATCGCAAGCTGTTGTAGGCCGTCTGAAGAAGCATTCGAGGAGTAAATGGTTGAGATCCATATGGATCCATGAACGAATACGTGCATGTATGTCAACCAGCTTAGTCATTCATCACTGCCATCAGCCACGCCTCAACGTCCTATCGTCATCATCGTCTAAATACCCGACAGGTACGTAGAGTCTAAGCCACAACCTCCCTTCCCACAGAGACAAGAGAGTTCCTGCAACGCTCTCGCAACCCGACATCAACGTCAGTCATTCCCCGAAATTTTGTTCACCAACATCTTCCATCTCCCTTCAAAGTTACGGCGTTGTTTGGGGGTTTATAACAATAATATTACTCCAACAACTAGCCCGCCGCTGTAGGGCCAACCTCTTGCGTCGTCATTTAGTGGGCACGCGCCTCATCTCACCCAAGTCCCGCACTCTACTCTCTCCCCCTCTGCCTCTCCTTCGTATATCATATAACCTCCTCGGCGCACTGTATTAGGAGACTACAAGCGCACTCATCCCTACCTATTTACCCTTCATAAGCCCTTGCTTTTGGGACCGAATACCAGCCCCCTTGCGTAAAGGGCTAAGAACGCAACTCGGTATTCATAAGTGCTCTCTAGACCGCCTATAGTCCAGCTGCTTCGACGCTTGCTCTGCGGCCGCCTCAACTCGATATCAAGCATCCGTTTCACCATCTATGAAGTCTCAACTGCGACGACACTTAGTCCCAAATAAGTTACCCTCAACCTCAGCTCTCCAGCTCCCACCGCGATTTCCGGCGCATCCGTCGTTGAGCTTCGTCAATCCTTCGCGGCAACTCACTACATCTACTCTCACCAAACCACCCTTCAATACACCACGCCTGGGGAGATCGGTGCTCACAGCTTCTTATACTCCCTTGGCTCTAAGGTCCTATTTAGCTGTGACCAGGAATACCGCACTTAAATCAAGCTTTCTTTCGTGGAACTTGCTGTGTGCCACTGCCGGAGTTGCCGTCTTAACTGCAGCAGCCTTCACAACCTTTACTCAAATCAGTCAAGGTTCAGCCGTCGACTTACCTGACCTCGCGGAAGCTGAAGGGACTCTTGAAACGGAAATCATGTCATTCCCAGTACCTCCGGGGCGGCCCGAAAACCTGACCGCCGAGCAAGACGAAAAACTACGAAAGCTGTGGCATGCCATCTTCCAGCTCTGTGGAGTTGCAGATGATGACATTCCGGAAAGCGCTGCTCCCTCGATCGCCGCTACTGATGCTGAAGCCAACACGGCCGATGCAGATGCGCCTAAGAAGAAGCGATTTGGGGTGTTCCGCAAGAACCACAAGTCCGGTACCGCGACGCCGACTGAAACTTCAAAGGATGCTGCCGAAGAGGACAAGTACGGCGAGTCAAAGCAGTACTATGAGACCCTGGCCAAGGAATCTCCAGAGGCCATTCGCGCTACCATATGGGGTATGCTGAAGCATGACCACCCTGACGCTCTCGTGCTCCGCTTCCTAAGGGCTCGCAAGTGGGATGTGGAGAAGGCACTGAAAATGCTGGTGTCGACCATGGCCTGGAGGCACACGGACATGCACGTCGATGACGACATCATGAAGAATGGCGATGCCGGTGCTATTGAGGAGGAAAAGGACAGCTCAAAGCAAGTTAGCAAGGACTTCCTGGCACAGCTCCGGATGGGCAAGAGTTTCCTTCACGGGACTGACAAGGAGGGGCGGCCCATCTGCGTCGTCAGAGTTCGACTACACAAGCAAGGAGAGCAATGCGAGGAGAGTCTGGAGAGGTATACTGTTTATACCATTGAGACATGTCGCATGGTTCTGGCACATCCCATCGATACGGCCGTGAGTACCGACCAGCCACTCCACGGTTTCACGTCTGGTATTAAGTAATGTTAACTAACGAACATTCAGTGCGTCGTCTTCGACATGACGGGGTTTTCCATGGCCAACATGGATTACACACCTGTCAAGTTCATGATTAAGTGCTTCGAGGCCAACTATCCCGAGTCTCTGGGAGCAGTGCTCGTGCACAAGGCCCCGTGGGTGTTCCAAGGTAATCCCATCAAACACTCAAGGACACTCAAGTCTGTCACTTAAACTAACTGCTACAAGGTATCTGGAAAATCATCCGTGGCTGGCTGGACCCCGTGGTCGCCAGCAAGGTGCACTTCACCAACAACCGGTCAGACATGGAAGCCTTCATCGACCCCCGCCACATCATCAAAGAGCTCGACGGCGACGAGAAGTGGGAGTACAAGTACGTTGAGCCCGTCGCTGGCGAAAACGACTTGATGAAGGATACGGACACGCGGGACAAGCTCATCGTGGCCCGAGAGGAACTCGTCAAGAAGTTCGAGCACGCAACCCGGGAATGGATACGCGCCGGCGAAGGCGAGCAAGGCAACGCGATTAAGGACCAGCGTAACAAGCTAGCCGCTCAGCTGAAGGAGGACTATTGGAACCTCGACCCATACCTACGAGCGCGATCTGTCTACGACCGATATGGGCACATCCAGGGCGGCGGCAAGACAGATTGGTACGCAGCAGCGCCGGCACCCAAGGCAGCACCTCCAAATGGAGCACCGCTACCGGAGACTTCGGCGGATGATTTAGATTAGAGTTTTTGATTATACGCGTGCAGATGCTCTGGCCTGTGAATGTAGATTCGAGACAGGCCAAGACAATAACATAGCTGCGGCAGAGGCTGCAATCCCATTATGCATACCTACCTACATGTCACGGTGATACAACTTGATCGGTTCTACACCTAGATCCTAGACTTGATATCCTCGCACAGAGCCTTGAGCTTCTCCATGTCGCCGGGCGCGGTGGGCCAGAGGACTCCAAGCCCCTCGGTCTCGTTGGGCTTTGGGATCTAGAGAACGGTGAGCTTCGAGCAAGGGGATGCATGGGCGCGAATCGGAAACATACCATATGGAAGTGAACCTAGGAATCAAGTTAGCCTCTCGTCTGCCGCTATAAAGATGATGGGGATAACTTACATGGTCCACCTCCTGGTGAGCAATCCTTCCGTTGTTCTGAAGGATGTTGTAATCGGTAGCTCCAGTAGCGTTGACGATCTTCTTGAGCGTAGGCTTCACACAATTACATCAGCGACTTGCAAGTTATCCATATGCAGCCTCGTTACTCACCAGAATCTCGCTCAGGTGGTCGTCGGGAATGTCTGCAAGCTTCGCTCCGTGAAACTTTGGGATGACAAGCTGCAGGGTAGTCAGTTTCACAGTCTGGAAGATGGGGAACGCGGAGAGGGGCATTACAGCATGGCCTTTGCTGAGAGGTCCAATGTCGAGGAAAGCGAGGGTCTTGTCACTTTCGAAGAGCTTCAGAGACGGGATTTCGCCTAAGGTCTTGTGGTAAGTAAAAAGCGGGTGAAATGACATGGAGTTCATGAATGAAGCGGGGAACAAATACCCTTGATGATCTTGCAGAAGATGCAGGCGGCCATGATGATTGGAATCGAAGGTGATAGAAGTTACTGGCAAATAGAAGAGTCTTCAAAGATAGAAGCAGATAATTCAGCGCAACGAAATCGTCAAAATCAACACTTCAATGTTGTTGCACAATCAAGTTGAATGTGTTCATCGTTGCAGGCGGGAATATCTCGGGGCACAGAGGGCCGCCCTAATATCTAAGGCACCAAGAGGAGAAGGGTATATCAAGCCAAATAAGTCGGCCCTTTCAGTGGAGTGGGACCTCCCAGCGAACTCACCTCTTGCCTTTTACCAGATGTGACCGTGGGAATGGCCCAACAGACTCCGTTCTTTCAATCTTTGGCACTCTTCGTCTGGAAGTTCCAGATTCGAATTTTTGTTTCGACTGAAGAAACCTATTTTTGAGGGCTTCTGGATGATCGCGCCATGTTTTGCCGGTTGGGAACAGGTTGTGTTGAATTTTAATGAAGTGCTTTCACCTCATGAAGCTTTATTTTACTTCCGTTGCCGTTTTCCCTGAAAATGAACTGAGTGAGGCTGGCTGGTGGGACAGCCATCGTCATCTGGTACCCCGCCACAACCCACCTTGAACAAGGCTCCAACAAGGCTTCAACTCCAAGCTTCATCAACTAACTTGCACAAGCGATCCCACTTTAGGTTGCACTTTCGCCCTATTCACGTGAAGAAAGTAAAACACATTGCCGCTTCACTTTCCTCGCTGGCGTAAAAAGGCTTTCAACCGGCTTTGTTGTACTGCACGTTCTCTTCAGCTTCTTCTACCTGATATTTTGCCCCTCCTGCTTCTGCATCGTCGCGCAACTTCACTTTACTTCTCTACACCAAGGCGATAACCCGCCCGACCTTGCTGCAACAGTTCCTCCTCCATCTTTCACCGCCTAGCGATAGAGGTCTTCTCCTACAACAACACCCGCAACGTACGCTATCCCTCCTCCACGATGCCCGAGTTCATCAGCACGCCCCTCTTCGGCGGCGCAATCGTCTGCGACCTCCCAGGCAAATTCGCCGACGTCAGGTTAGTAGTACCTTATACACTCCCTTTACCCTTCCATCGCAGACTACTAACTCCCCTTCGCCAGCAAACTTCGCCAGGTTCCCGATAACCAGGAAGTCTGGATCGACCAGGACGGCTTCACCAGCATCATCTTCGACATCACCGAGCGCGTGGGCGGCGCCGGCTCCGGGCCCGAGATCGACGGCCGCGCCATGACGACGCATCTCGAAGACATGGTCGGCTCTGATATCGATACCGTCAAGATCTGGAACACGGCTGAGACGGAGTTTACATACGCCTCGAGTGAGCCCCCCCCCCCCCCTTTTGTCAAAATATCACCCTTGATCGTCATCCATCTACACCGTTTACTTACACTGGTTCGTTCTCCAGAGCCGGAACGCCCGCCTACACCCTCATCTCCACGCAGACCCCGCGCGTCAGCCAGCGCGACCAGACCTCGGCGCCCGACTTCACCGCCATCATCATGACGATCCTGCGCTTAGAGAAGGTCAACACGGACATCCTCATCACCATCAACGTGCCGCACATCAAGGGCGAGTACGACGAGGACGAGGTGGACTTGGAGCTGGGGAAGCAGGGAAAGCTGATTGGCGATGCGGTCGAGTACTCGGCACGCATCTGGGCTACGTTTAAGATCAAGGACTGGGGGCTGTTTGGAGATGCGTGAGGGGACATGAAGGGTTGCAGGATGGGCTTTGGGATGGGATGGGGGGAATAGCGGGGATGGATATCATGATTGAAATGACTTGCGCACTAGGAGTAGCCATGTGGGATGGGAGAGGCCATCTGCAAATTCACGTTGGATATATGTTGCTTGGACACGATATTGATATGGCCTGGAAGGGCTCAGGGGGAATTTGGTATAGGGTCTCAAAGACCAGAAGCAAGACACCTTTGGTTCACTGTCATCATTGCTTGATCATAATGCGTTACATAGTACACTCGTACTTGACGGCAACCAACAGTTCACACGCCGATAGCTCCATTGCTCTTACACCTCCTCCTCTTCCAGAGTGAGATCAACCATCTGCCTTGCCACATCCTCCACCGCCCCCTTCTTCGCCTCCTGAGCCGCCCACTTCCCCGCAATCAACTTCATCAGATCCTTCTGCGGACTCTTCGGATTGTCCTCTCTCACGATCTTCATCTGCTCCTTCACAAACGCCTGATAGCGACTTGCTCCAGCGCCCACCCCCCTTGGCACTGGCTTCGTCTGCCGCAGCTCGCCCTTGCAGCTCCCGCAGCGGTGCCGCACAGGGTCGATGCTCTTGGAATGCCTACCAAATTCGGTGCCACACGAACCACACGCCCACACGTACTTGAAGGCGATGTCGTAGCTATGCTTGGTCGTCACCTCGATGCCGCGCGCGCCAAACGTCCGTGAACACCGCGACGCCCACGCCTTGAACTCCTTGCCGTGCGGGTTACCCGTGATACCGCTGACCATGAAGTTGGCGAGGTGGCAGAACTCGTGCGCCACCACGTTGAGCAGCCGGTGCTCGTCGTCGATGACCTTCTCGGCCAGCTCGATGGTCGCGAAGTGCTTGACTTGGACCTGGTCGGCGCCGCTGCTGCTGCCGCGCAGTGTT